>LPNX011215773.1:457132-489218 GCA_001517045.1 Pseudotsuga menziesii | reverse complement strand
CTTCAAAATGTCTTTCCAATAAACGAATTTGCATGAACTGACGTAATAAAATAGGATTTCGTACCTGATAAGCCCGATTGAGCTGGGAGACTACCAACTGAGAGTCCAGACGGACCTCAATATGGGTAATACCACGTGACAAAGCATCCCATAGGAGCTCAATTACAGCCCTATACTCGGCAACATTATTAGAAGCAGGACCTAGACAAGCGCCTCCCGCGGCAACAAGCTGTCCTAAGGGAGAATAAATAACCCATGCTATTGAAGCTAGGTTACAAGTGTGACGGCTGGCGCCATCAGCGAACCCTATATACCTTTCAGAAGACATCTGCAACAACCAGCAGATAGTATAAAAAACAAAACCGACAACTTAATGTACATAAAAATACATACAATAAAAATACAAGAAAAAGTGATAAGCCTAAGCATAGTACTTCTTCAGGTAGAGCCCATTTCTAGGCTCAGGCAGCTTGTTCCCATCAAAATCAACTAATTCATATGCGCCCTTACTCAATACTTTCGACACGACATAAGGACCTAACCACATGGCCATGAATTTTCCTGCCCCTAAGGGTTCTTTATCTTGGTCCCAAAGCAAGACAAGTTCCCCTTCAGAGAAAACCCTAGGTTTGACCGATTTATAATACTGAGTTTTGACCCTATTTTTATGAGCTTGATTAGCAGTCAGCGCATCTCGACGCTGTTCATCAAGGTGTTCTAAATGTACCAGACGTTCCTCAAGCTCAGTCGTATCAGGTAACACATGAATGGCTATCTTTAGAGACGGGATTTCACATTCAATCGAAGTAATTGCTTCCACTCCATGAATGAGTTAGAAAGGGGAGAAACCCGTAGTAGTTTTTACATTGGTTCGGTAGGCCCAAAGAGCAGTATATAGCATGATGTGCCAATTAGAACGGGCTGCATCAATTGTACGTTTAAGAATAGTTTTAAAAGTCTTGTTGACAGCCTCAACCTGACCGTTTGCTTGCGGATAGTACGGAGAAGAATGTTCTTGTCTGAATCCGAGCATGGTGGTCAGTTCCGTCATCATGTTATTTTGAAAATGACTGCCATGGTTAGTGACAATCACTTTGGGTATACCAAACCGTGTGATAATCTGATTGAATACGAAGAAAGCTGTTGTTTCCCCGTCAGCTTTAAAAGTAGGCATTGCCTTTGCCCATTTCGTAAAATAGTCAACAACGACAATGATGTATTTATGCCCCCTAGCTGAGGCTGGGTTGCATGTCACATAATCAATCCCCCATTTCATGAAGGGGACTACCAAGACAACGAGAAATAACAGAGCAGGATGTGACCGCATCTTCCTGGTGTAAAGCTGACATGGATGACAGCACTTCACTGCTTCCACACAATCTTTAAAGATTGTGGGCCAGAAATCACCGTCACGTAATATCTTCTGGCTGTTGCTAACCTAAATAAATGACCCCCACATGCTCCACTATGGGAATCATTTAGGACAATATCCGCTTCCTCGTGGGTAAGGCAATGACGCAAAATGGAATCTACCCCTCGTCGATATAATGTATCTCCTATAATGAGGTAGTTCTTGGCATGAAGGCATAATTTACGTCGTTCTTCCCTCGAGGAAGCTGCAGGATACTTCAAAGTCTAGAGATATATAAGAATATCCCTGTACCAAGGATCAGAGGTGGATATCAAGAAGATGTGCTCATCTGGGAATGAGTCATCTTCAATCACTACATCTTCTTCAGTAGGAAATTCTGCTATAAGTTCAGCAAAAACTAAGGACTTCTTAGATTTAGCGGACTGGAAATCTAAGTCAAACTCTTGGAGAATGACTATCCATTTGTTAAATTTTCCCCCAACAATCCGTCAGGATAAAACATATTGGAACGGATTCACATCCGCCACTACTTTTGTGGTCCTCAGTAAAATGTAGTGACGTAACCTCTGCACAGCATAAACAGCTGCTAAGGCTAATTTTTCAACGTGGGAGTATCTAAGTTCAGGTCCAGCCAAAGTACGACTAAGATAATAAATGACATGCTCTACAAGCTTATCGTCCTCCTGGACTAGTAATACCCCAATGGTCGACTCCGATGAAGCCAGATATAATATAAAATCCCTAGAATAAACTGGTGGATGTAGTAAGGGTGCCGACAGCAAAGCTTTTTTCAATGCCTCGAAAGCAAGTTGTGCGGTTTCATCCCATACAAATGGGGTGTCCTGTTTGAGCAGGCGCATGAAACCTTTCGTAATCTTGGCATAGTTAACAATAAAGCGTCGAAGAAAATTAGACTTTCCTTGTAGGCTCTGAAGTTGCCTGAGAGAACGAGGAGGAGGCAGATTTATAATGGCCTCAACTTTCAAGGGATCCACTTGGATGCCTCTATTAGAGACAATGAACCCGAGCAATCTTCCCGACTCGACACAGAATACACACTTGTGGGGATTCAAGCGAATTTTATAATATCTGCATCTCTCAAATATCAACCGTAAATGATCTGGATGTTTGATCCTCTTACAAGAATGTGCGGGCAGATCATCAAGGTATGGTTCGACAATGGCTTTAATGTCATGGAAAGCAAAGTTCATAGCCCATTGAAAGGTTGCCCCAGCATTTTTCAATCCAAAGTGCATTTTCTTATATGCGAAGGTACCCCAAGGACAAATGAAAATAGTTTTATGTTGGTCTTCCGATTTTATTTGAATTTGATTGTATCCAGAGAAACCATCCATAAACGAAAACACCTCACTTCCCGCACAGGCATCTATGATCTGGTCTATAAATGGTGTGGGATAATTGTCCTTAGGACAGGCTTTATTGAGGTCTCTAAAGTCTGTACATACATGAATAGTCCCTTGCTTTTTATCAACAGGAACAGGGTTGGATACCCATTCAGTCAAAGCTATGGGATAGATAAAACCATCCTTCAATAGCTTTTCAACTTTTGCCTTCACAATCGCTGCTTTGCGCGGGTTAACAGGTCTTAACTTTTGTCGAACTGGCTTGGCATCAGGATATGTTTGGATTTCATGTTCAACAATCGATGGATCTATGCCTAGCATCTCCTCATATGACTAGGCAAAGACATCGTGGAATTCCTTAAACAAGGCAGTATATATGGCAATCTCTTCAGGAGAGCAAGTTGCACCTATGTATATGTTTTCCACAACATCAGGGTTTACAAAGATGTTAATAGGTATAGTAGCAGAAATATTTGCCATATTCCCCTCAGCAAACATTCCTTCCCTGAGCAAGGGGTTGATAGGTATATCAACATCTTCTGACAGTCTCAAACGAAACTCTTGGTTTTATATTCTGCTTAGTTCTGGAAGAAAATAGGATCGATGATGAAGATCCTCACAAATCTTATCATGTCCACTCATGGATTCCAGAATAGCTTCATCGGAAGGTAAAACCATGTCTAAACGATCTATAGTATGCGAAGAGTTTTCCACCCATACGGGCAAATAGACTTCTTCCAGATCATCCGAGACTGTTAAAGGATCTGGAATGGGGTCAACAGCGGCTTGAGTGATATCTTGATAAGCGACCTCCACTGTCGATAAGGGCACTTCCAGTTCATGGGGGGTTCGGAGAACCCAAGGATTAGTCCTATCGACAACCGTAGCTATGGACTTCCCCACACTAGTAGAACCAATATAATTAACTGGGGCTGGAAGATCAAATGTGCCCATCAGTGATGTGTACATTCCAGCCCCCAAGCTCTGTGCAGCAGGTTTGACCTGATCAACCAATGGCACATCAGACTCATTAGACTCTAAACGACCTTTTCGTGTAAAATCAAGTTGATTAATAGTAACCAACTTTCCCTCATGTGGAAAAACCACTACACGAAATACGGTCGATGCAATAGCAGACATCGCATAAGTCTAGTTCCTTCCCAGAAGCAAATTGTAGTCCAAAGGAGCATCAATCACTTCTACTTCAACAGACACTGCTTTGCCTGCCAACTTAATTTCAAAAGCCGACAGAATACCATGCGAACGGAAGGATATTCCATCAAAAGCAGTAAGCAACGTGTTTGATGTTTGATGGGACCAGCTCTGGGGATCTAAGAGCTTTCCAACAGGCCAAGGACATAACACATGTAGAAGCACCCTCATCAACAACTACCCTTCCAATGGTCTTACCACCATGGATGACATCTATTGATAAGGCTACATGGTAAGGCAGGCGAATTTTAACATCGGACAAATGAAATTTCACCATGAGACTTGAAGAGTCCATGCTGCCTAAAGCTGCTAAGAGAGCATCCCGCTGGGTGGGACAACTCTGTAACACCTCTAAAGCTGACATTGCACACGGGGTTTGAGCTAAATATTCAACCATGGAGTAGTTTGAAGCAGCCCTAGCATTAGGGTTATGCAAGGTCTTCTTGAAGACACCTTTCGGTATCTTCGGCATAGTTTCAGCAGGCTTCTCTATTGTGAGAGGGTTAGAAGTTTCACCTACATCTTTACCCTTCTTAAGAGTCTCTTTCTCATAAATTTTGTTCCTTGTCTACAACAAAGTCAAATATCGAACCATGTTGATATAGTTTGGGTCAGGGGCAGTTTGAGTGTCCCCTGCTACTTTAGAAGCTGAAGCAGAGTTCTGTCCTTGGGGAAAAGGATCCTTCAGGACAGCCGGTTGTTGAGCTGTAAGCAGCTTCTGGGCTTGATCCATAAGGGGACAAAGGCGAGTAAGGTGGTCCTCGTTGCACAACTTACACAGGAACTTGACCTTCTTCTTTTCTTTTTTGCCCCCATCAGCATTGTTCACGGGCTTTTGCTTGTTTTGATTTCCCTCTCCCTTCTTGCCTTTCTTTTTCTTCCCGATGGGTTGTTGATTGCCCTTCTGAGAGGTTTGTGCAAAAACATTTGCACTCTGGGGGGAGGGGGCAGCCTTTGTTGCCTCCGCCGTAGACTGCTTGACAGACAACTGGTGAAGTAGCTTAGCCAAAGATTCTATGGTGGGAGAGTTAACGGACCCAACCACACCATCGGCATGGGGTCCAGGCTTAGGCTTCTCCACATCGTGCCTAGGCCTCAGTGCTTCAGGGATGATCTCATACAAGATCCCAGATTGTGAATAAATCAAATCCAGTTGTTGGGGCCTGAGAATGGCTTCTTCTTCATTTGTCACTCCTAAGGTGGATATGTCCTTAGATATGTAGGGCAACAAGGATTTAAGGAACCACTCTAAAAGGAACTCAGGAGGGATAGTGGCTTTTATAAGGCTCTTTCGCGTTCTCCACTCTTGGATGTGATCTGAGATGTGGGTAGCCTTGTTCTGCCTAAAGGTAGACAACAAGTCCGTTCCGAAATCATATCGGACCGAAAGTTGAAAGTGGCTAAGAAATGCACTAGCCAAGTCCCAGAAACTACTGAAAGCAGCAGAAGGCAATTCAATATACCATTTTTCCGCAGTACCTGTCAAGGTTCTCTGGAACAACCTCAACCTAATTGAATCTTCATTCAGCGAATTCGAAGAACACCATAAATGGAATGTGGTGGCATGAGCCCTATGATCTTCACCAACTTTGCCTTCGAACTTAGGGATGTCTGATGGCAATTTGGTGGGAACAGGTGGCCACAAAAGGTCATTCCTCACCGGGTCATTCATCAATTTTGACAAATCCAACAAGTTTAAAGTTGCCAGGAATGGAAGTTTGGGTCGAACCAAGGAACTAAATGTGCCCGCCTAGGGATTAGAGGGACCTACCCCCGAATGCCCATGGGTAAAAGTGGGGTTGCCCCCTGCCACCGATTGCGAAGTGGGTAGATTACTCTGAAACGGATTCCATCCATAAGCCACAGGATTGTGTGTGGGAGGAGCAGTATAAGAATTTCGGGCCGTCCCCATAGAAACGGGGGTCTAAAAGATAGGAGCCGGTATCCTTCCATTGAACAACGAAAAGGGAGAGCTCGTAAACGGGACCGAAATTGGAGTTTGGAAACTTTGCCCATAAGAGGTCTTGTTCCCAAACTGCACTCCTACATAGGAAGGTGATGGACCTACGTATGGAATGGATGGGGGAATGTGCCCCCCATTCCAAGGAAATCCTTGGACAAACGCCGAGGATCCTACCGGACCGCTCTAGGTAGTATATGGAAAGGAAGAAGGAATGGTAGGTATACTGGGGATCCCAGTAACCATATCACCAGAAGTACCTGCTAGGTTTGAGTGAACCGGTGGTTGAACCACCCGACTTGCTGGAGTCAAAGGTGTAGAAGGTAAACTAGATCTAGGGGCACTTACTGGGGGAGGTAGTACCCCTTTAACCGAAACGGCTGAGGTGAACACAAAAGGTCTTTCTTCCGCAGAAGACATGATCCTACCCACAGGGACACCTAATACAGGTGAATCAAAAGGTCTAACCTGAACGATCATAGGATCGTTTAAATCAGTCAAGGGGGTGTTAAAGTTCCTTGCAAACTTGTCATTCTGCAATTCTTCTATCTCAACTGTATCAAGATCAAAATGGTTAGCTATCAGTTCTGGTTCACCAAGAACTTCACTTATCCCTACCGGTTCGAATGAACCGTCTGTGTCCAATCTCTGCCTTTGGGGTGGAGGTGGAGGCTCCAATGTGACGAGAGGAGGAAGGTTTCTCAACCTTCTTGACCTTCTAATAGGTTGGTCCTCCACGATTAAAAATTTGATAAATCACACCCTAAGGCCAACTAAACACAGGCAAAACCATAGAGCATACACTATAAAAATCCTAAAGTCTCAAACAATCAAACAAGGGTAAAAGATATACTTTCCCGAAGAAAGCTGATGAACGATTACTTGGCGTCCTTGAAGTGGTTCTTAGGCACAAGCGGAGGAATCACCCAACCGCCCTCCTACACTTACAACAAGGGTTACCTTCCAAGCCCGTTCAAGGTGAACCAGAAATAGCCTTCTGGTTTACCTAGGTATGAACCCTAAATGTCAAGAGACTAAAGGCTACCTTAGCTATACCAACAGTCTGGGGGGATAGTCGCAAGCCTGACTCATACGCATGGGCAGGGTAGCTGAGCCCGAAACTCTGTCTAGGACAGAATCCCCAGATGCGTAAAAGTCCTGATTTACATTTTAACAAGGATTCAGAGGGTTATCTCCTCTGTCCAATGCCTCCACGCGGCCTCGTGCTTGACTCCCGTTTGAGAGGAGCTTCCCAGATACAATCGATAAAGTCAAGGATTTACCTAAAGAAAAGTCCACTACATCTGAATTTTAAAACTTATGGGAAGTTTGCACTTCCTATCCCACAAGTCTAGCCTAAGCTAGTAGGTGAAAGGCCCCTAAAAAGAAAAAGTACTAATAAATTTTAATTATTGCGTTCATTTTAAAGGGCTGTTTCTTACTCAGAAGGAAATGGAGTGATGTACTTATGGTGTTTTTGACTCGATAAGAAATAAATGAAAGTAAAGGTATATATGTTTTTCAAATCAAATTACCACTATTAAAGCAAACTTCTTTTTTTTGTAAATATATATTGATGAACTAATGCAAACGATAAAAGAAACTAAGCCTATGTTTTTTGTAGTTTTTGAGATTATATTTTAAAACTGAAATGAAAACTACTAGTGCAAAAGCAAATACAAAAGCTTAACAATGTTTTTCTTTTCACTTTTAAACTTGCTCAAACTCTACTGTGCACCTAAAATGCACTAAACTTGAGTAAACTTGGATCTAATCAACTGTATAAAAACAACAAAGTGAAGTAAAACAGGCTAACAGAACCAAGAAACAACCAACAAAGGAAGACTAGGAACCCTAGCTTGGGTATACACAATGACAAAAATCACTGTAAACGCATAAAGGTAAGTGACAACCAACCACTATCAAAAGACAGACTGGAAAAACAATGCCCAAGACCCTGATCACTGATATGGACAGAGACACTTCACCCTATAACCCAAATAGGCCAAGCTACTTCAACATGCAAACAGAAAATAATCCAAGCAAAAGAAACCCAAGGGATTTCGAAAAAGCACAAAGTGTGGTCACCAAAGGTCTTCAGACAAACAGCACAGTATTCATAAAGAAAGCCAACTAACAAACAGGAATTACACAAATAGAGGGACAAGCAAACCCAATCCTAAAAAATCCCTATTTCTAGGCTTGTACGCGACTGTATATAAGGGCAACTCACATACTGTACGTGACTGTCCAAGAGAGCAACCCGCGTATGGGAACCTCTGTATGCGACTGTGCAGAAGAGCAACCCGCGTACAGGTACAATTTTTTTCTCAAAAAACAAGAAAAATCCACAAGACTTTCAAACACTGTACTAAGAATGAACCAGGATAAAAGACCACACACAAATTTCAAAGCAAAGATTGGTCAGGGGTGACAAAAACAACCTACAGCAGTCTGGGCTCCCCAGTATAGTCACCAGTTCTGTTGTACAGGAATAAACACCTTATAACCGAAGGTCTGGGGTTACCAACATACTCAAGAAACTTGCAGGCAATCGACTCTAGAGTGCAGTAAAGGAAACATGAGGATAGAAAAGACTCACCCGATACACGACGGTTGATCCTAGCTTGTCCTCTTCCGCTCTGCTTCTTCTCCAAAGCCTTTAGGGATGCTTCTCATTCACCTGTCAAGAGTCAATCTTCCAAATACAAGATGATACATATGTATAGATGGGTTAAATAAATCATACACAGAATGCTAAAATATAAATATTTATTAAACCACAATATATGAGAGACATTCAAGACACATATGGAAGAAGGATTCTCTTTATTAACAATAATGAAATAGTTCAGATTACAACCCAACGCCTGAGACAAGGACTCCTCTGCAACCAAAGGATTCTGAGTTCCACTGCTCCAAAGACTTCTGTATAAAATCCACCAGCATAACTTTGCTCTCCAAGTGTATGTTCTTAACACCCTCCCTAAGGCCTATATTTATACTTGGTGAAATAAGTCAGTTTCGAAGGTTGAGGAGGTTGAGACAGTTAAGGAGATTAAGGTTAAGTGCTTAACTAATCTCACGTAATCGTGTGTTTTTATTTTTAATGTCAAAGGGACATGTACGCGGGTATCCATACTGGAAACTCGCGTATGACCCGCGATTTGCTCTAAGGGTAACCCGCGTACACATCTGTATGCGAGATGCAACAATCGATACTCGCGTACAACATGCGAGTTGCATATCTAAAGAGTCGCGTACATGACTTGACATATCCAAAGCGTAAAAATAACCAGCTAGATGGATGATGAATGTAGTTCTTAATAAGCCCATCTATAGTGTTTTGAGCAACCCTCAATCCATAAATGTCCTTTTGTGTGCCAACATGAGGAGTGTCGGTACTCGAACAGAGAGGTGGCATTCAAGTGGATAACATTCCTTAAAGTGGAAACAATCGACAAACAGGATACCGATAGAATGACTGCAGCCAACTTCCCTGCCACATTCTCACAGTTTAAGGAAGGAAGTCGACCAATCAATGAAGCCAAAGCACCAGCATGGCTGGATGCTAAAGTCAAAACTAGGGAATTCGACATCTCAACTGATGATTGACCAAAAATGGCAAAGATTGGTGACTACTGGAGTGAAGAATAGACCACAGAGACAATGAACTTATTTAAAGAGTTCCAAGATGTATTTGCTAGAGATTATAAAGACCTCAAAGGCTTAGTCCACGAAATGGGAGAGATGAAGATCGATACTAAACCTGATGTCCGACCTATGAAGAAAAGGCCATATAAGCTAGCTCACAAATACAAAGAGATAGTCAAAAAGGAAATTGATAACATGCTTGCAGCAGGAATCATCTATCCTATTGACCAATCAGAATGGGCAAGTCCAATGGTTGTACAGCCTAAGAAACATGATCCGACCAAACTAAGAATTTGTGTCGACTTCAGAGAACTAAATAAAGTGACACTGACAGATCCATTTCCAACTCCTTATGCAGATGAAATCTTAAATGAGGTTGCAGGACATGAATGCTACTCATTTACAGATGGATTCTTAGGGTATAACCAAGTGCCAATAGCTAAAGAAGACCAGAAGAAGACAACTTTTGTGTGTGAATTTAGCTCATTTGCTTACAAAATAATGCCTTTTGGATTAAAAAATGCACCTGCATTATTTTCTAGAATTGTTGTCAAAACATTTCAAGAATATATTTATAAGACCATGGCAGTATACTTTGATGATTGGACAATATACTCCATGTTAAAGAATCATTGCAAATGGCTCAGGCTTATGTTGGAGAGATGTCAACAAATTCAACTATCCCTAAACATCAAGAAATGCATATTTGTGACCCCGATAGGGATATTATTAGGGCACATTGTCTATAAGGAAGGTATTAAGGTTGACTTTGCAAAGATCAAAATTATCCTCGACCTAAAACCACCAGTAAACCCAAAACAAGTCAGGGTGCTACTTGGCCACACAGGGTATTACAGAAAATTCATAAGATATTATTCAGATATGACCTATCCACTTGAAGAATTATTAAGGGAAGATAAAGAATTCATCTGGACAGAGGAGTGCCACATATCATTCGAAAAATTAAAAAAGAAACTAGTCGAAGCCCCAATCCTAAGGTTTCCAAATTGGTCGATCAAATTCCATGTTCATATTGATGCATCAGGCCTAGCAATAGGAGCAATCTTAACTCAACCAGGAGATGATGGAATGGATTACCCTATAGTTTACAGTAGCAAAAAATTAAATAAGGCTGAGAGAAACTATTCGACACCGGAAAGAGAAGCACTAGGAATGGTCTTTGTACTACAAAAATATCGACATTGTCTTTTAGATAACCCATTTATATTCTATACAAACCATCAGGAACTTAAGTATCTCGTCAATAAACCACTACATCATGGAAGGATTTGTCGATGGCTACTATTATTCCAAGAATTCGAATTCGAAGTTGTTTTCAGACCAGGTAAGTTAAATGTCGGTCCCGAACATTTATCCCGAATCGACACTGGAGAAGAGCCGACAGGAGTTGAAGATGAATTACCTGATGCACATTTATTTCAGATAGAAGCAGTCTCAGTAGAATTAGAAGATATAGCCTAGTTCTTAGAAGATGGACAGGCACCGAAAGGAATGAGTACAAAGAAGAAGCAGATCTTAGCTATGAAGGCTGTACCATACAGTCTTATAAATGGATTCTTATACAAAATGGGATTAGATGACATCCTCAGAAGGTGTG
Source organism: Pseudotsuga menziesii (assembly GCA_001517045.1). NCBI lineage: Eukaryota > Viridiplantae > Streptophyta > Pinopsida > Pinales > Pinaceae > Pseudotsuga > Pseudotsuga menziesii. The sequence goes on along the minus strand of LPNX011215773.1, from coordinate 478,038 downwards.
TACTAGAACACGAACGAGACAACATTATGCATGAAGCACATTATGGACCTGCAGGAGGACATTTCCAAGCAAACACAACTACAAAGAAAATCCAACAGTCAAGGTTATGGTGGCCAACACTCCACAGAGATTGCAAAAATTTTGTCAGTTAATGTGACAGATGTCAACGACTAGGTCGACCCCCACCTAGCACAAAAATGCCTTTGATATCAGTGAACCCAAGTTTGACATTCGAAATTTGGGCCATAGACTTCATAGGACCATTTCCTATACCAGCAAAAAGGACAGGTGCAAGGTACATCATAACTGCAGTCGAATATGTAACTAAATCGGCAGAGGCTGAACCAGTCGACACATGTTCTAGTGAGATAGCTGCTAAGTTTATCTATGAGAATATTATCACCAGATTTGGATGTCCACTAACCTTAATTAGTGACCAGGGAACACACTTCATCAATAGAACCATCAAAACCCTAACCGACCAGTTCCAAATCGACCACCGTCGGAGTACATCATACCATCCTCAGTCGAATGGATCAATTGAAGCATTTAATAAAACATTAACAAGAGGACTAACTAAAATATGTAATGCTGATAAGGACGTCTGGGACGAGAAAATACCTGCAGTATTATGGGCATACAGAACAACATACAAACGCTCGACCGACCAAACACCTTTTCAACTAGTCTAGGACAAGAAGCAGTAGTTCCACTACACTTCCGACAACAGACACCTATCATCGTAGAGATCCTACATGTCGATGTCGAACAAGGAAGAAAGGATCGACTATTGCAACTAAGCAAACTTGAAGAACACCGACTAATGGCAATACAACATCAAGAAATTCAGAAACAACAATAGAAAGCATGGCATGACATAAACATCAAGAACAAAAACTTGTCAGTAGGAGACCTTGCTTTACTATACAATAGTCGAGTAAAAGGAAAACCTAAAAAGTTGCATACATAATGGATGGAACCCTACATTGTCGAAGAGATACATACCAACGGATCAGTCCGACTAAGGACGTTACAAGGCATAATGTTTTGAAAACTCATTAATGGATCCCGACTAAAACGCTTAAAAAAAAAATCCTATAACGACCATAACCGTAAACCAAAAGCTATAAAAACCTAAAAATCCAAAAATCAAATAATACCATACATACAAAAAACTATGACAGGAAATTACCATTTCAACAACTGACATCATGCCCATCGACATAACACCATCGACCATTTTCATAACCGACATCGACCAACAACCTCGATAGTCCCGTCGCGCATTCATGACATCGAGCACCGAAAGCAATTCGCCATTAACGCACACTCAAGTGTTCCAACTGGAACATCACGTCTGCCATTAATACACTTGCCGACCAAAACATCCACAACATCACCTATAAATACTGGATCGTCGAAGGATCATTCACCGCGATCCATACAGAGAGAGCATTAGAACATCCAGTTGACTGAAAGCTGAGAATACCTTAGTGAAATAGACAACCAAACCGACAAAATGGCACCCAAACAGACTAGAGCCTCCACCAAAGCCAAAGAACTACAGACTGCAGACACACCTTTGGTCCGCAGGCTAAAGAACATTAAGAGTGCCAAGGTGCAGGAAAGCTCATGGAAAAAAATATGGACCGAGATGCAAGAATGGGCTTATGTCAACAAGAAGCCCACTCAAGCTGCGGAGAAAATCAAATACAACACCATATTCAACTATGTCAATGCACCGCTCATGGCCAGCTTCAGTGGCACCAAAGAAACAGCCGTAAAATTCATCATAAGCCGGTACCACAATGGCCGGTTCTACTTCGACCAACCAGTCAACATCTCTGGAGAAGTCATCTCCAAGCTGACAGGTCTCTCAAACACAGGAGACCCAGTACCAGTCGGTATTAAAGAAGGACTGGTCGAAGAACTAACTGGGTCGGCTTCGGGCAAAAACTTGAAGGGGTTGATAATTAGTCAAATCACAGCCCGAATGCCACAGATTGTGGCCAAAATAGTAGCAATAACACTCACCCTGGCAGGTCGAGGCAGCGACCTCAAATTAGACATGCTAGAAGCTGTCGACACCATTGCGACAAATGGAAAAATCTACAGGTGGGCTAAATATGTCACCGATGTGGTCAAGACCATCTATGAAATATGCCAAGAGACGAGAGGAATCATCAGGTTCCCCTCCCTCATTTTATGGATAATAATGTACCATATCTTCCCAGAAGGAAACCCAATCTTTCAGGAACTGACAAGGTTCCACATGTGGAGAACTGGCTCCAACAGCTCAAAGTCCACACGACTAGATGGAGGGTGCCTCAAAACATCTGAAGAAGTCTACCGACAAAATCCCACATCTATTTAGAACTCGACCATACTTCGGTGTGGTACATGCAGGGCGACGACTCAAATGCAAAAGCCCTCGACTATTATCCATCGGTCGACCAGATCTTTCGAGAGTTGTCTCGACAAGCTAAAACAAAAATACCAGTACTAGCGACATCAAAGAAGAGCGACTTCTCGATCAAGGAGCCGCTAACCGACCAAGAGAAAGAGGAAGACTATGAGCTGAACCTCTACATCAACAACTTTGTGTCAGAGGAGACACCGGTCGAACACACTAGCCGACTTCAAATTATCATCAAACCTACGATAGCACAGAGGGCAGAACCCCAGACAAAAGAAACACAGGCGGAGCAGCAGGTAATCACTCCGGCTGCAGAAAGTCTCATCTTGACCTAGGAGCAAAGGGGAGAGATAGAACTAGAAAACCCAGAGTATGCTATCACAAAAGACATTGTTAAAAAATTGTTGAAAGAGATAGCAACTGCAAGAAAGAAATTAAGGACACAACAACAACAGCAAGGAAAAGGTAAGCGCAAGCTTATCATTGCAGAATCCTCAGATGACGAGGAGGAACTGGCAGCTACGATCATCGACATAATAGAAGATGCCGTAGTAAATAAGGTGCCGGTGGAAACCCAGTTCCAAAGATTTGTTGAGGCAGGAGCACTACCGGGTCGCCCAAAGAAAGCCAAGACCACCCACACGACGACGCCTGAAAACATTGTCGATCTTGTGTCTACGCCTCCGCCTCCATCCCCGACAAAAGCAACTGAGGAGCAATTGCCAGAACAACATTCAGTAAGCCCACTCGACTTGTGCAAAAGTGCTATGTCGGAAGCTGTGAAGGCAAAGTTCGATAAAGACAGAGATTTGCAGGCATTCATTGAGAAACTGCCTGAGATATTTACATCGACACAGAAGATATCCACAAAATCACCTCTCTTCGAGGTCGGTGGATACCAACCAAGACATGAATTCCAGTCCCGAAACTTTGGAACTATCACTTCAACTTTTGAGAGAAATCCCGACAAGGAAGCTGAACTGACCGCACATCGGACCGCGACTATCACTCCGACTATACCCCAAACCAACCTACTAGCCACTGCACCAACTGGAGGAGAAGAAACTGTGGAGGACATAAATCACCAAATTAACCAAATGTTCTCTGACTTAGACTCACCTTCCCAGCTCAACAACCCACCATTCACCGACACTTCCCCCAACCCAATCACCCCTGACCATTCGCCAACTCCATCACCACCTCCACCATCTCCACCACCACCACCACCAACATCTAAACAACCAGAGGCACCAGTCATCCCACCTCCCCAACCAGAGAAACCATTAACCACTATCCCACAAACCAAAGATCTCGACTCAACTTTTGCAGGTACACAGGTACCGACACAAGCAGAAAAGGAAAAGCATAAGAAGAGGAAGGAGAAACAGAAGAAGGAGCATCATGGACAGCCATCAAAGGTCCATATCAAATTAAAATATGCAACCTCACTGACCGACGCAGATCTAGGACAACTCCTCAAGACCGCAGCAGTCGAAGCAAAGACGAGAAGCGAGCAAAGACGTAAGGAAATCGACGACAAGGTCGAGTTCCTCAACAAATGTAGAAACCTGGCCCATTTAGTAATGCCAGGTCTCGTAGAGGTCGACACTGACAAACCGCTCGAAAGGGCGTATCAGCTATTTGAAAGCATGGCGTTGGCACTCAAAGCCCAAATTCAGGAAACAAAGGAGGAACAAAAAGAAGAAACTGCCCGACTCCTAATGGCACAACACACTGCCTTTTCTGAAGCTTATAAAGTGTTGCAAGATCACATGGAGGAGTTTGTCATCATTGAAGAAATACTGCGAGACTGCCCTGCTTGCTATGGGCAAGTCTATCAGCAAACTCGGCAGACCTGACAAGGGATCCAAGCACTGGAAAACAGGAAAACCACTGATGAAGCACTCATAACCACAATAAAAGAACAAATAGTGCTCGAAACAGCCAAGCTGCAGAAACTTGAGAGGGAAGCACATCAGTGGGTGTAACAAGCTATCCCCAACTTGGAAAAAGTCGACATCATCTGCTCGCAGATGAAACGACTTATCGAGATTGCAGAGGAGAAGGACCAGTTTATGGGTCCCGACATGGAGAGAATAGCAGAAGTCTCCATTTCAGAAAAGATGTCGATCCTATCAAGCCTGACCACACTCACCATCGACATCCAGAAGATTTTGCAAAGTTGGATAGATTTCCAACATCACCTAGCAGTGATGGCCCCAGCCATTGTCGAAGTCTGTGTACAGAAAAGACCGACCATTAGACTTCACAGCCCATGAAGCCCAGGCACATCACAATAGCTATTGAGACCAGACAGGAAAATTTTTGTATCTCCCTATTTCTTCGGGACGAAGAAACGTTTTGTTCGTGGGGGAGATGTAGGAGGAGCAAGTCGATAAGTCGACTTGAACGATAGCTGATTTAGTCGATCAACCGACTAAGTCGACTAGCCGACTAAGTCAGTCGATCGACTAAACTAAAGATTAGGTCGGCCACCTAAGGTCGTGTCGGTTCACCGAACCGACAGGTAGTTGTTTTGTAACTGTTTTGTAATCATATATATTAGGCTGTTGAGCCAGATGAAAACTCGGTTCAGTTCTCTGTGTTGTATGGACCCTTTCATGTAATATAATCTGTTAATTCACCTACTTGTTCTTATCTCTTGTCTGTGTTATATATGTATGTTTTAGTATGTATTATTGGTAACCTTATGTGATCTGTAAGATTACAACACCCTCAAATGGGCCACATAAAGTTCTGGACCCCATATCTACAAAGCAAGATTTGCCCCTAAAATGGGTCCTACAAGCCAATTCATCCAATTTTCCACCAAGAGAACATCAAAATAGATGACAAATCATATATTGATCCATTTCAGATCACTTATAAAAATTAATAAATACCATTGAGAAGTAAAACAAATATACATATTGGATGATTTATTTGTAAGTTTTCAGCTCCACCACTAACTTTCGTAAATTTGTTAATTGTTTGTTATATGGCACATACCTATTTCATAATGAATTATGATGCACTATACACTATACATACACATTATGAGGGATGCACAATTTGGATGTTTAATGATTATGTGTTTTCATTAACGACCAAACTCTTGAACTTGTACTTAACCATCCAATTTGTTGTAATGTTGATTGTGCCAATAATTGTTATAATAGCACCGACAAGTGTTATTCCCTCCACTTTTTGTTTAGAATGTAGGTTGATCTCCACAAATGCTAGATTCAAGGATATTCTTTGTTGTCATTTTTATTGTGGGTTTTTGCTACGAGAAGGTTTTTACTGAGGGTTTTATTTTACTATGGCCACGAAGGTTTATGGTTCGATTCTCAATGGAGATGGAGGAGATGGAAACGTTCACTCGTGGTCACAACTAGAGAACTCTTTCTTGACATCGCTGCATGGTTTTCAAAATATCGACTTGCAAAGATTACATGTCTGCAAAGATTATGTGAATTGGGAACAAGTCTACTTTAGATATCCACACACTGTCCTCTTCATAGGGGTCATGGTGGCCACAACTGCCAACTTCTTGACTCCTTTGCATCAATTGAGGAGTGGTTTCCCCTTCCTGGATGTCAAATACCCAACCACTTAACTTGTAGTCGATGAACGCCTTAATCCGATGTCATCGCCTATTAGCATTCACCAGGCACAAGTTAATCAGTGGTGCTAGTTTGTACACAATTTCATCTAACACTCTTCATCTATTGAATCAACTTCAACCTTAGGTGAATTCCAACTTTCCAATGCAAATCCCATTTGCAATATTTAGACTTATTCAATACTTTGCTTCTCCAAGATTATAATTGGTGGACAATGCTTATATTACTACATTTTCTCACTAATCAATTCTTTATTCGAACATACATACAAAACAACCCTACCATCTACAAATCAAAATTTGTAATCACATGTATTATAACTCAGACAACAACATTAGAAGATAACTCTAATATAATATTTAACTCGACACTACACTTACACTACAACCGTACACATTACAATCTTAAAGATCTTCTAATTCTATGGTTGTCACCCAAGCTTTTCCTAAGTACTTAAACAAAACTCATCGAAATGAATGAAATATATACATTTTATGATCTTCTAATTCTGTGATTGTGCTTATCAAAATATAAATTAACTTGTTCTTTAATAATTATCTTTTAAGATAAAGAATACATTGATCCAAAATCATTTGACAGTTAAAAACTTTAAGTAGATTAATATTATTTGATATGAAATTGAGATTTCTTTTAACCCACATACATTAAGTAGAGTTTGTGTTGGACACAATGGTCACACTAAGAGGGGGGTGAATCAATGTGTGAGCAATTTAAACCATTTTCACTTCTATTAGTCAACCGGAGTTTATCAAGCATTATGTTATCAATTACATCATCATATTCATCAGTCATAAACACAATAATCACATCAAAGAGAGACACAACAATATATGTAAGGCAAGTTTGATTTATTTGCAATGGAATACTTCAATCTTCACGATTACAATTAGTACCAACTGATGAAAAGAGCACCAACTCTTATAACATGACCCAACCTGGTTTTCTTAGCTCCAACTAATAAAGGGTTGAGAAGTCCAATCCTCAAGTACAAGACTCAGCTTGCATCAAGCTCAGTTCATGTATCTCTGCACATCAAACTCTGTTGGTCAACCCCTTCTCATCACTCTTTGCTTGCCAATCTACTTATCAACACTGTTGGTCAATCACTTTTTGCTTGCTCAATCTGCTCATCAACACTGTTGGTCAATCTCTGCTCATCACTCTTAGCTTGCTCATCAACATTGCTGGTCAATCTTAGCTCATCACTCTTGGCTTGCTCATCAACACTGTTGGTCAATCTCTCATCATCTTGTTCATAACCATGTCATTGTATGCTAATTGGTTCAAAAACTGCCATCTTAGGGTGTCAACAAGTATACATGATTGCCATCATAGTTTGTAGGAGTGCATCACAGCATACTTCATCATCATAGAGTGTACATTGGAGTGTAGCATGCATCAAATCATCATACAATATATGCATTGTGTATAAGTATGCATCATCATAAGGTATAAGTATGTAGCATCATGGTCATGGTATATAGGAATGCTTCATCATCATAGTATGTCATATCTTCATCATAGTATGCAGTGATCTTACCTTTATCTGTGCATGTCAAAACTCACACTTGGACTCTGTGTGTGTCTGCAGAAGACCCCAAATTTAGACTATTCAATCCTGAAGAAAAAACTGTGAAGAGGCTCAGATCTAGCATCAGTAACCATCATAAAAACTCAGACTGTGTATGTCACTCTTAAAAAATTATGACTGTGTCTTGCACATCAAACCCCCAAGTTGTTTGTATACTCCCTTCAAGCTTGGATTTGTAAACTGGTTGTGAGGAACCTTGGTGGAATACTCGTCATTCCATAGACTCAGGCTCTTCATATGCTATGAAAGGAACCTAAACACATCCAAAAATTTGTCTGTGTAAAACTCAAGACTGTCATTAAATCTCAAACCTCATCCCCAAACATAGTCAATATTCATCAAGTTTGGTCAGTGTATGCTTTGGATGAAGCCCTAAAAAACTCCGGACCTTGACTGTACATACTTGATGTTGTGGAGGACTCCAAACAAAGCTCGGTCTGTCCAACATATAAAAGAGGAGCAATAACCTCAGCTCAGACTACTGTTAAACACATGAATTCAGACTGTAAGAGGACAAAACTCGGGACCTTTTAGTGCTAGGTCTATCACCAAGATTCATCAAGATTTCGGGCTGTTAGGATGCTTCAAGAACTCGGGCTATGTGTCGGTAACAAACCCCAAACAAGTCAAAGATAAGACTATTAATTAACAGAAAGAGATTAGTCCTTCTCTTAACCTCTATCAAATTCGAATGTATAAGAACCTAGAGTTGTTTACCCCAAGCAAGTCGAAGACTGGACTGCATCAAACTCAACATTGATGTGGAGTGTATATTGTGCTGGTTAAAACCCCAAAAGATAAGAAAGATGTTTTTGTTGTTAGTTGCCTCAGTCCACTATATGCTAGCGAGCTCATCCTTCTTAGTCTGCGAGTTCTCCACAGTCCATGAAATTTACCTCAGCCAATAGTCCACAAAAATTGCGAAAAAGGGCGGCAATAACATCAACCTAACCTATGTCAAACTGTTCAAGCACCCCAAGAATTCAAACTGTACAAGCAAGAATAAAGGTTTGTGATGAACGCCAACCAAATAGCTGTTTACTCCTCAAACAAGATAATAAAAAGTCTAAAAAAGATGCACGTGTACAAGGTTTGCTCCCACGAATTTTCCTTCGGTTGAGTGAAAAACCTCAGTCCTAACTACCTCAGTCCATGAGTTCTAGCAAGCTCACACTACCTCTTCATCTTCGTTGGCTTGTGTTTAAATACTCCTTCAACATTGTCCACCTCTTAGATTAGGGCCGACTTGTAGGTTGGAGTGTAAAATGTAGTTATTATTTATTATTGTTTTATTTTGTTGCACAAATCTTTAATGGTCAATGTGTCTTAGGGTTAGTTGTAATTAACCTAAGACTTCTTCAAAAGTCAATCTTAGGGTTTGATCAAGGTTACCACATATTCGAGTTCACCACAATCCTCAAGGGCTCAAGGACCATCAAACCATCATTTGTGGTCGTGTCAAGTCTTTCTTATGCCCTATGACCATCTCCAAGGGTTCCAATACCCCATCAACACACACGACCACTTCATCTCTTTCAAGAGTACAAAGAACATTAAGCCACCAAGTGTGGGTCCAAGGACTTCTACAAAAAGCTTATTCACCATGACGAGAGGCTTCATGGGCTTCTTCATCATACCAAGGGCATGTTCATGGGTTCCACAACATGTCAAAGACCACACAAGGTCATCATCATCACAATGGTAGCAAGAATCACATACAAGGGTTCCATGACCCCAACAAAAACATGAATGACCACAGAATAGGTCATTAATGTTTCTTCAACACATCTAGGGTTTCTCCATCATCTACAAGGGCTTCAACACCATCTCCAAGGTCTTCAACATCATCAGCAAGGTCTTCAACATCATCAACAAGGTGGCGGCTCCAAGATCCAACCTTGTGGGTACAAGGACCTTGTCAACTAGATACAAGGTGCTTTAAGGCACAACCCATCTCTGTATGGGCTCCAATGCACTGGATGTGAGGGTATTGGATCATCCATACCTGTGCACTGCAAGCAGGACTTGGTGGTATCAATGACTACCTCTGGGCCACTGCAAATCCCATATTGACATCAATGACAATTCAATCAATAAATTAATTATCGTCCTTTTTCATAAATAGTGTCGGTTCAACTCTATAAAACATTATATAATATACCTTTGAGTAAATAAAAAAAATTATACGTATTTCAATATACCTTTGAGTAAATAAAAAAAATTATATGTATCTATGAAAATATATTTAACCTCGATTTCACCGATTCAAAATGATAACAAATAAGTTAATTTATAAAAAACCCAAAAGATACTTTACCATAATAGATAAGATTCTAGTTAAATGAGTGTATACTCCGTACGCTAATTCTTCGTTAGTACACCGATTCTTAAGGGCTCACATCCCATCCATCGCCACTGGAATCATGTAAAGAGGGGATTTTATGGAGAAATATTCCTATTTATACGAAGACCTAGCTTTACAAGTGTTCTCAAGTTTCAACACATGGCCTACGGTGAAACACGGCCAATCATAGTATACTGGTTTAAAATTTTTTTTTGGAGGAACTGAGGTGTATTTTATATTCACGTGACTTCCCGCCAGTCCGCCATTATATTAACTCAAATTCAGTAAGTATATTTTGGTTTTTTATCCAACGGTATTTGGCTTGGATGTGCAGAGTGCTTTACCACGCATGATCTTCAGATTGCTTCTCTTGTTAACTTTTGTTTGTAAATCTGATTGAAGGATGAACATTTGAACACGACACAGAAGAATAACCCTCGCTAACTCATTCATTCGTACTGATAGAAATCGAAATGGGCGAGGAAGAAGACGTGGACGAACTGTATGGAGATCTGTACGAAGATCTCAAAGATGGGAGGCAGGTGCCTAAGACATCGCTTTTAGAGGTACTATAATTTAATCTAGGTTCCTTTCTTCCTTATGAGCTTTCATTTGGGATGGATGGATATATGTATTCAGCGTAAGTTAATAATCTCATGGGTTGTGGTGGGCTTGCAATGTATTTGTGTCTGTGTTGGTCAGATGGAGGAGAGGATCGATCACCTCACTAAACAGGGAGAGGAGATGCACTTGAAAATCCAGACATTGCAAAAGCAGGTTTGTGCTTTCATATCATCCTACCATCCAAAATTCTGTCACAATTTAAAGTCTTCAATGCCATTTATTGGCTATTGTCTTCATGAAATGCCAAATACGGACAGAAAAAGAGGGGGGAAAAGATAGAAGGCCTGCAAAATCAACAGAAACTAAATGATAAAGAAAATGGAAACCAGGTTTAGTGCCCCATTTATTGGCATCCCTAGTCCATGGACACCACCATTTGCATTGAATTCTATCTTGTGGATTTGCATATTATAATTCCAGTAGAGTGAAGTAAGAAGCCGAACTCTGCATGCACTTGTTTCCTTTATGTCTATTGCACTATTGGCCGTCTCCAAGTTATTGCTGTAGCGATATCGATCTCAGGGTCTTGGATTTGTGACTATTGCTTATCAAATGCCATGTATTAGTTGCTTAACTTGATCTGCCTTCATGTTTCTGTCTATTTCATTTTGCAGTTTTTCTCTCTGAATTTGTCATAATCCTAATCCATAAAAAGTCATGTGTTAATCAAAGAGCGTTAGTTTATTTATAAAGCTAAATATTGGCGAATTTGGCTATTTTGGCGGTCCCTCTTATTTGTAATCGCTGGGTAAGTATAAATGCAAAGTCCGCCCAGCTGGAAACAATAAGGGGCAGTTTTTATTTATATACAGCATGTGCAATACAATCTGAAGCTTGGGGTATTTCAGTGGCATACTAGTTTCTTCTGCCGAAATGTTAAAGTAAATCCATGTTTACATGGTGAACCGATACAGGAAGGCAAATCATTAAGTGATCAGTTGACAGCTCCCAATTTCAGTTCAGGTAAAACACCATATGTGCACTAAATTTGTAAAGCATGTGAGCATAATTTGAAGCTCCGGTTCCTATTTAACAGGACAATTATCTGCTTGCTTAATTTGTAGAAGAAAAAGTGCGTGCAACCTTCAGATCAATACAAACAAGAAATTACATGAATGATTGCTGGGCAATCTCCAAAGTTGCATCAATTATCGTGGTCTTACAACGTCTTTTCTAGACTTGGTGCACCCATGGGTACCTTTTTGAATCCTTCTTGTGGACAGTCTCCAGAGACTAATGGGCCTATTTGTCTAGTCGTCTCCTATTCCAGAGTTCAATTCCACCGTTCCCTTTTTTGATGAGAATATGAAGCCTATCGATAAGCGTTCTTTGATCAACAGTCCAATGGGCTCTCTCTAGATGTGCAACATGGTGATGTGCCCTCTCTAGATGTGCAACATAGTGATGGGCTGTCTGTTGATGGCGATCTCTCTCCTTCCAGTGATGACTGATTTTGCTCAAAGTTCCCAGTGTTGGATAACAACGATGACAATTATGGCATTGTTTCTACTACTTCATTTTTGCCATATTTTCCCAAGTGGGCTATTGCCACTCTTATCAATGCTATTGATTTTCTTGCTTGGCCTTCCCAGCAGGCAGTCACCCCCATTACAGGGCCTTATTTTACCTGGCCCTCCTCTACCTGCAAATATGAGTTTGCATCATCAAACACTGGTTTTAGCAGGATCAATCCCAATATCGATCGTGATTGCTTTTTTCAGGAGCAGTATGGCTTCTGATGATCCCAACTCAGCATTATGGAGGGGTGGTATGGAGATCTTCTGTGGTAATCTATGGATATAATGTCGTCTCCATGGCCCCTTATTTAACTTGGGGGGGTGGTGAGATATTTTGCTAATCTTCACTTGGGAGGGGGGCGTTGAGATATTTTGTGGTCATGTGCCAGCCCATTACGTGGGTAGCTTGGGCCCTATATGGGTTGACTTGTGGGTAGTTACGGGTTGTTATGTCCATACACTTTATTGTATTATGCTGTATTTTAGGGTAAGGTTGGCCTAGTCTCCTCCTTTGGGTTAGCACCATAACCCTAGTGGAGTGGTATATCAGTGTTGCAAAAACCAGTGATATATCGCCAACATTGCAATGCTCTTAGGTTGGTGATATTATTGCTGGAAAAATTGCGATATTGTGAAAAAATTGACAAAAAATGACAAAAAATCTCCTTTTCTATCAGTTCGCTGCCATTTCTTGTTGGAAGGGGGAACCATGCTTACAGCCTAGCATATCCATTGTTGTACCAGCTATCTACACACCAGTTTAGTGAGGTTGTGGAGTCTAAGAAGGGGAGTCTAAGAACTGTCCTTACTCATTGATCTACAGGGCTGTCCACAGACCAAATCGTGGGCATAAAAAAGGGACTGTTCAACAGCTCAAGGGGCCTGCCATCTACAGTTAATCTCAGGTCTGATATTGCTATTGTAAAGCTGAATTATTTGGTCTTACTAGAGTGTTGTAGCAGCTGTTTTTGATACACAGTCACCTCTTATTTATCAGGAGTAGTTTGTGACAATGAATACAAATTGATGTGTTTCATAATGCTGAGAATCCTCATATGTGAAATCTGAAAGGAATTAGTAAACACAAGTAAAACCAACATAGGAAATCAGATTACATTTGAAGAAATCCTACAGTGTTAATTTGGCAGTGTCAACAAACTGTTTGATAAAATTCGTAAATCAAAAGGTACAGGAATTTCAACATAAACCCCAACTTAAATCAGCAGCTCAGTAAGGGACTGTTTCAGTGGTGATAGAGAAGGGTTGTAAGCTGTTTGATGAAAGCCATTCCACAACATAACAGCCGATAAGCCCAAAATCACCCCAGATCTAGTAGGAATGTAACGTCCCCGACCCTCCGACCAGCGAAGAGGACGCTACCATGGTATTAACCATCCGGGCTGGTAGCCCCATGAACATGTGAAGGTCATAAAATATTGAAATGCTGAAACAGAATGCTGATAACAAGATGCATTGAAGTAGAACATACAAAGATGGAATTATTTATCATACACAGCGGAAGCAACATACATTCATACAAGCATTCATTCAACATGTTCATCATAATCATTAGCAGTAAATAGGATTGCGGAAGTAAAATAGTCAAGGTTACTTATCTTATGAAGAACTCATCTGCAACCAGCTACGTCGCTGCAACGTTCCACCCAACCATAGGCCAGCGTGCTCCTTAATATCTCAGCAACGCTGCCACCCTCGAGCTGGGCATGATTCTCCAAGGAGTAAGGGAACAAGCAGGCTTACACATAGCCAAGCCAACACAGTTGGGTTTATCAGGCCAAAAACAAGACAGCCAAGCCAACATGGTCAGGTTTACCAGGCCATTAAGGAGCTGGGAAAGGCTAAATGCTAAGCTGGTGGGCTCATTGTGGAGCCAAGAACACTACACTAGAACTAGCCTGGCTTCTAGGACACCCACACACACCCAACACAAGGAATCAGTCCCTTCTCTGCTACACAGTCCCTCAGGCCCTGCATTCCCTTCCAGTGCTATTCAGGGGTTGTGGAGAAGAAAGCCAGCCCTCTAGCTCTATCTGTGTGGTTTGCAGCCACCAGGTTTATCAAGCAAACCAAGCCCCTATCCCTGCTCCCAACACAGTCCGAAGACCAACCATTGCACACAGGCAATCAATCAGCGGTTACAGCTGTTACAGCTTAATAGGGGAAATGACTCCCAAGCGAATTTCAATAGGCCACTGAACGTATCAGTGCACACAATTTACAACATGGGGGAAATCAATAGTCCCAAAACGTATCAGCATACACTATGCGTGAAATGAACAGATTCTCATCCCCAAAATATAAAGAAGACCACAACAATCACAATGTAAGGGAGACCACAGCAACACAACAGATCTTGAAGAGAATGGCGGCAACCATAATTCACGGGAAGAACAACGGTTCCAATCTCAACATTAAAATGACGGGGAGATTACACGACCATACCAGTCTGTAAGGAGAACATACAGCTGAAAACGTGAATGGCCCCTTCCTAGGAAAATCGTGGATGAAAGAGCACGGCTCCCAGCTCGCTGCGTGAGTCGAACCAAGAAAAATCCTGTGCGTGAGAATAATGAACAGACATTGGTTCCTGCGTGAGGATGAACAGCTCCGCCTATGCGCGCGGATGAACAGACAATCGTGAGGAACGAACAGACCGTGGAGATAACGCGCAATGGAGAGAATGAATGAAGGGCATAGTCATTTTTCTGCCCATCGTGAGGTTCAATCCGCTGGTGGAGTGTGCGTGTGGGCAAGGACTGACAGTCTTGCCACACTCCACTCCCAGCCATAACTACCCCAACTACCATCAACAGTTTTTAATGGTAGTGGTTGGATAAAACAAGGTGGTGACACATGGGTTTTCTCATGGCTCAGGGTTTGACAATTCCCCCACTCTTATCCTTGTGAAAATCATGCCCCTTCTCAATTTGGTTGCCGCGAACATAGCTGGTCGGGTTATTTTTAATTAAAGATGCATATTTACATGTTGACAAAACTTGATATGTATGCCGCATGCCCTGATAAACCGTCGGTGACAATTTAAATCCGAAACATAGCATAACCAATCAATGGTGGGGCCTTGGCCTTTAGCTCCACACCATGATCATTACAATATATATACATCATGTACCTTTAATGAAACGGGGTCGAAACCAGGGTGTTACAAGGAACTATTACAGGAGGAACAGAGCTGTAGCCTAATTGTTTGACGAAAGCTCTCAGCTAGACCACATAAGCAATTAGCCAATAAAATTGTTGATGTTTCTCCAGTTAGCAGCATCTGTCAGACATTCTCCCAGATTTGTCATGCTGATTTGACCAAGGGAGGATGATACATTCACTCATGGGGCCATCATGATTTGGCTAGTGGTGAATGGCCTAGGTTCAGCCTTCTTAGCTGTGCTGATTTGGCTACGAGTGAATAGGCTCGAGATCCTCTCACATTGCCTGCTCCAGGACAGAGTGATCTATTTTATATATGAGCAGGTTTGACTTGTTTACAAGTCTAATCTAATGTTGAATTGACGTAGACTCTAAGAAGTGTCTGGGGCTTTTTAGTGGGTCTATTCAACATTAGTGCTCTATATTGATAGACATGCATGTGAGGAGAAAATGAACATCAACAAGGCTCATGGACAATTTTTCTAGTGAAAAAGGAACTTCTAAGACAAGTCAAAGCTCATTGAACCATTGAAGATGCAGCAGGAAACATTGAAGAAGCTCTAGGAAATATTGAAGACCAAAAGCACAAGTCGGCCCTAAAGGAGAAATTAAAGATGACTTGAAATGTATAAATAAGAGCTCAAGCATTTCATTATGATCATAAAAAGGTTCCTATTTCCTCTCTAGCACAAGTACAAGAAGGGTGCTAGGGTTTCCTCATGATGGATGGCGTACTTATATACCAGGGTTTTCTCACGATGGAAGGGCGCACTTTTGTCTAAGGTTTTCCTCATGAAGGGCGCAAGCACAAAGATAAGTATTTTGGGGTTCTTCTTGATATATGCCTTTTATCTATTGGCAAAGGTTCTTTATATTGATGGCTAGGGTTTCATTATGAAAGACACCCTTGATGATTAGGGTTTCCTGATGACTCTGTACTTGTAATATTGGAAAGTTTCTTTCAAGAAACGTTGCTGGGTTTTATCCTGAGTTTGGGTTTCCCAGGATAAAAATATTGTGTCTACTGTGTATGGCTATATTTCTATGATTTTATTGTTTCTGTTGCATTTACAGGTTGAAATTTTCAGTGTGTAATTATTCAATGATAACAATGGCATAAAATATCATTAGGTAATAATTATCAGATCTGAAAATTGCATTCTATATCACATGTTATAGAAAAATTCAACATGGAATCAGAGCGGGGTTTGTTAAAACAACCATTGACAGTCACTTGATGATTATCATTAGGGTCAAAGGAAGTGGACTGAGACAGTGATGAATGAGCAAGAACTTCATGAAGTATGTTGAAGGTCTTAGATGACTGTTTTTTTTACATAAGACGTTGAGCTCAATTCAGCCCTAGGCTTGTCAATTTGAGGAAGGTGCAAATCTTTACATTTTCTAACTATCCAACGCTGAGATATTTAAGACTGAACTAGAAGCCTAAGCCACTAAGCCGTAAGATTCAACAAGTGTAGGCTCAGCCCTGAAGAAGGCATCTAAGGCTGCTGGTGATTAGAATCGTGGCTGGAGAAAGCCATCATTATTGTTTGAACTTTGAAGAGCCAGAAGTGCACTAGCTATAGAGAAGAGAAGCCGTCTTGAGAGAAAGAGCAATCTGATGTTCTGAGCATGCTAAATGAGAGAAAACACCCACGCTGAATAAGGGAAAACTCTAGCGTGTTCACTCTCAATTAAGATTGCTGAGAGAAATAGCAATCTTCCACCATGGAGAATTCACATCCAATGCAGTTGGAATTCGTATCCAGTGTAGCCGTCATGAGCCCATACGAGCAGCTGATGCATGCATAAATCCTTTGGAGGGCGTAAAAACCTGAAAGTGCCCTCAGATGCCAAAGAAGAATAGGACTCTGCATAGTGTTGCTGGAGCGTGATTGTGTATGTTGAGGTTGCTCCACGAGGAGACACCATCAATTAAGACGCCTGTCAAAAAGGAATGCGATCTCAGTAACCACGTGGTCCATGAAGCAAGATGGAAGCAGTTTGTGGTCTGAAAGGGTGTATGGCTGAGGTTGACAGCGATCAACTTTTAGAGTGAAAACGAGTTGTCTGTGCGAAGTGCATCGTGTTGGGAGGAATCACCTTCAAGAGTCCACCATGGATGTGAATCAATACTATGGGTTTTCCCACAAAGATGTGAAGATCACACAAGTAATACTAAGAAGGGGGGGTGAATCAATACTACGGGTCTTCCCACAAAGATGTGAAGATCACACAAGTAATACTGAGAGGGGGGGTGAATCAGTATTACAGACTTTATTAATTTTCCTTTTCAAACTTCATCCAGTCAGTATCCCATTCAGTGAGCAGTCTTATGTCTACTTATACATTAAGCATGGATCATTCTATTATGAAAAATATCCAAGAGACAAGAGACAGAATTTTATGTGGAAAACCCAAACAGGAAGAAACCATAGATTGCTTATCTCTTGTGTATGTAAGAGTTACACTCAAGGAGGTGCTCCAACGCCTCAAGAGTCCAACCTCTGTGATTTATCCGCTGAGCTGAAAGGATGCTAATACACCCTAGGCAAGCTACAACTTGTGTCCTTCCCTTTCTCCACCCTGCCACCCTTAAATGAGAATAATTTAATTACAAGAATTTTGTCACACTGTCACCTGACTGTTATACATATTCCTCTTCAATTATGCCTTCAACCATACTTTGCTTGTTAAATTAATCAACAGTAGACCAATAGCTGATTTAAGACTGATCCTCAAGTCTACAAGCAGACTTCTAGCTTTGAAAGTAGGCCCTAACCAATAGTAAGCAGTGCCATACCTTTAGTTCATAGAAACATCTGGGTAGTTGCAAGATCTGATGATGCCCTAAGATGATAGAGATGATCACAGACTGTTTCAGCCTTTGATGGATTTTCTGGTCATTTCCATTGAAACTTCGGATTGCCTGTACTTTGATACTTTCATAGAGACCATGATACTTGTTGAGTAGACCCTCACATTATGATGTATTAGAAAGATAATCTTGGATTGTTTTACTGGGAAAAACTTGGACTGATATTGCTCCTTTTGGAACTTCGATCTGCCTGTAGCTTGACGACTAAAAAAAAATCCCTGATGGATACTTTGAAACCCACACACTCTCCTGTACTTAAACTTGGATCAGAATCAAGTCTCAGTACTCCTCACAAGTATCTCCACTGTCCACCTCGACTTTTTAGTCTTTGTACCTCAGATCATCACATCATAATGCATGCTCAAATACTCTAAACGTGCTCTTGTTTATATGACAATTCTGGTCCATACAATAAGGAGTTCTTTTGTCCACTTTATAACTAATTCTTTAAAATAATATTTGAATTCTAACAAAACAAATCTATGGGATACAAAGCCCATGCTTACAAACGTAAGAGCCCTTTATTTATTTATTTTTTAACTAGTTTGACCAAATCGACTGTCTTTTACAAGTGGGCTACATGACCATTGAAAAGGCTGCCTCCATACTTTATCTAGATTTCACCAACTTGTCATAATAAATGGACCTCAACCCCAGCACATCGAATACTAAAGGGATGCTGGTTGACTTTATCAATTGCACAAGTTTTGACCACTTACCCACATCATAATGGCTTGTTCTTCAACTTAAAGGAGCTGTCATGCCAATCTTAGGATCTTTATTATTTTATTTTAATTTTTCATCCCAAGTTGGATGGGCTATAAGCCCATTCATGAGGCTGGTGGCCGCTACATCAAATATCGATGGGCTACACCATAACTAACAATCGACTTCTTTACTGGCTTGGTGACCCATCTATATTCATTTAAACTGATCCTACATTTGAGTCACATACTTGTTGACATCAATGCCAACATAATGCCAACAATCTCCCCCTTTGGCATTGATGGCAACACAAGTAAAACACAACATGATTGACCATACTCCTCTGTTGCTTCCTTATACTGCTGTAGCTTCCTTTTTCAACATGTTGCTGTAGATGAGCTGCATACTCTCCAATTAGGAAGCCAATTGTATTTAAATTAGGAAGCCAATTGTATTTAATTATTTTTCCTAAGTTTAATTTGGAAAATAACTAAAGTGATCTAATTGTTTATTAACTTTAGTTAAACACTAGTTAAAGTGAAAGTGAAATTAGGGTTTTCGCTTTACCTAAAGTTATAAAAGAGAGATCAATTGGTGGAGAGGACACACACTTGTATTCCGACAAAGAC
Organism: Pseudotsuga menziesii; assembly: GCA_001517045.1. Lineage (NCBI taxonomy): Eukaryota > Viridiplantae > Streptophyta > Pinopsida > Pinales > Pinaceae > Pseudotsuga > Pseudotsuga menziesii. The sequence continues at coordinate 458,501 of LPNX011215773.1, read as the reverse complement.
AGGATACAGACAGGGAGAGAAAGTCAGACAGAGGATTTAGCTCAGAAGACAGAGGATCGAGCAACAGGATCACCGAGCTTCGTACAGCTAGGTCGTACACTCACACAGGAGAGTGTTGAGGTTTAGCTGGGATTTGCCCAGTGATTCTGCTGGGTACTGCATTTGCCAGGTTTGGGTGAATTTGTAGCGATTGTAAAAGTTCCATATTTTCTCATAATAAAATCTATATCTGACTGCTGCATCGGTTTTCCCATCTTGGGTTTTTCTGGGGGTTTCCATACCCGAAATAATAGTGTTAATATTGTGATGTGATGTTGTGATTTATTTCTCAGTTGTATATTTCGCTGCATATTGTAAAAGATATTCAGGTGTGGTTTTCAGTAGAGATTTGCATGGATTGTTTAGCCCTAGTTTGAATATTAAAGGAAAATTTATAGGCACAATATTGCCTTTTTACAGGCAAGTAGGTGGAACATCAGACAAAGGATGGGTAACTACTCCCTTGGCCACTAGCTAATTTCAAGGATGGGGGCACTTGTTTCGAGCCTAAGGGATACATTTCCAGTGACATAAGCCTACCTAACTTCATTCAATCATCTTGGGTGCAAGATGAAAAAGATCAACAAGTCTATAGATAGAGCCACACACTACAGAGCTGAGACACCAGGGGAAAAAATGTAGGTCATCCAATCAAAGAAGTCATAGAGGGGAAAGTCCTCAAGTTGATTAGTTAAGTCGAAGTTGAGGGTTATCATAGCAAATGGATGAGATGGATAATGTGGGGAAGGCTAACTATGCAACCAAGAGTGGGGGTGATGATCTATACATTACATATAATTAACCCAAAACAAACCATGTATATGAAACTATAGCTCGTGCACCTATATCGCTCCAAGTATATGTCCTACTGATAGTCAATAAAAAGGCACATCATGATCAGTGCAAGGTCTAACAAAGTTAGAATACCAATAAACACCATGAAATCCATAAGATACCTCTGCCATATACCTACTCTGAGTTGTAACTACATACTTAAATTCACTTGTGTTGACACTGCTTCCTTTGAATGACAAGGAAAGATGAGATCCATTTATACTGCTCTGCTCCACTGAACCAAGTCTCAAAATGTATGACAAGGAAGGTCATGAAGAGGGCTCAAAGTGTCAAAGGGTGGCCCCTCTGTTGCTGTGCCCTTGAATAAACCAGTTGCTCATATTGATGATATAGATCATCCACCACTGATATCCTCTGATGAAAACTACTTCAAGTGTAAGGACTAGGCTCATGCCTATCATTTGGTTTGCAAAAATGAGTAGTGGCCACCAACTACTAAAAATGTGATAACAGGACCCTTGCGTTAAGTTGCATG
>LPNX011215773.1:398320-457072 GCA_001517045.1 Pseudotsuga menziesii | reverse complement strand
TAACACATTATCTCACAATAAAATATGAATGAGAGGTTAATTTGTAGGTTAGTTTATAAACAATTTAGAGGTTAGTTTGTTTTATTTTTCCATAAACTAGGGTTTTTAGATTTCTTATGGATCACAAGCCGCTCATGGACCCTTGGAGGCTTCCCAGAAGTTTTCGAGAAGTTTCCGAGTTTTCGGTACTGGTATGTGGAAATTTTAGGAGTTTTGTGCAACATAGCCCTTGCGTAATTTTTCAACAAGGAGAACAACAACAATAGCAACAGTTTATTGAGTGTTACTATAGTATGTTTATAGGTCCAAAGGTGCTCAACTGAAGTCTTAAGAATACGAGCTTTTGTTGTTTGATTAAGGTGGCCCACCAACTTAACAAATTTTGAACATATTTATCCCTTGTATAGCTCGAAGAGTGAGATAACTTGATATAATGATGTTATAGTTGGTTTAGTTATACTTATTGACAATATATGTTTATTTTTAGTATTGCATAAACATAGGGATTTAAACATCAAGCATGATATTGTAGTAGTGCATGCATGGTTCTATGTGTATGTTTGTTTGTATATATAAATGTGTATTAAATTTGGAGAAAAAATTTAAATAAGCCAATCGTGTACATTTAACAATCGTTTTGAACTATTTCTTGGGTACCTTTATTGCTGCAGTGATAACGTTTAGGATGGTAGTTCTGTATTTATATATAATGTTTTTTTTCTAATTTCAGTCAATTTCTGTTTGTTCTTTTGACTGATTATGCCAACGTAAATGTTCCACGTAAGGAGAGATGCTCCACCCTCTTATATCAGGCTCTAATCCTTTGATAGCTTGATTTGATATTCTTTTCTATTTTATAGGGCTCATTGCTAGTGTAGCATTGCTTGGTAATGTGGAATTATGGCCTATATTATCTTTTCATCTTGTGGTTCTCATGTGATATTTTTTTAGCAGTACATCTTTTTTTTCAAGCAGATAGGTTCTCTTTCAACCATTGTAAGCCTAATTATTACTTGTTGCCTTGGTGCATTTTGTTCTTTCATTCAGGGTGTTAGCATTTTTTTTAACTTTGTTTATTTTGAATATGGATTTGATTTACTAATATTTTATCTATGCAAATGAAATATTTGTTTGAGAATTCAATACTGTTATTAGTCCAAAAGAGAAAAAACTTGCTTCACATTTTTGTTGTTGTTCTTATTTGCAACTTTATGCCAGCTTTCTATAAAATGAACCTTTGTAATTAATAAAATAGAACATTTCCTTTAAGGTATAAGAATATTAAATATTTTATGATTGCAAGCAAAATGGTCACATTCATTATACTCGAATGCAATATTAGAGGAAAGGTAGGAGGAATGTAGGAGTTTATAATTGTTTCGATGTTATATTGATATAGCTTGGATTTTGTGCAGAACAACTCTTTACAAGAAGAGAAGGATATCTTGATCTGTAATATTTCGAGCTTATTCAAGGTCAAGTTTTGTCTTTACCCTTGCACGTGTTTGAATTAATTTTGTTGACTTGTCATCATGAATCTCTTTCTTTGATAGGTGTGAAATTATAAGATCCTAATGCAAGTGTTCTTCTCAGACTGCACAATTGGAGATTGGGAGAAAGAACAAACAAATTAATGAACTTCGACAAGAGTAGGTTTATTAATGCTCTAGTCTCTACCTTTCTTTGATAGGAGCACTTGTACCCATTTTTGAAGCTTATTTGTTGTCCATTTCAACTGTTTAATTAACAAAAATGAAAGATAACAGCTTTAGGAGTGTTGTGTGGTTTTTGTTTTTTTGAAAATTAAGGATACCATGCCCTATGGCCATCAAGGGACCTAAGAGCATCTAAAGTTTATATAGAAGCAATGTACATTTTCAAGCAGTTAAGGAATTGTAAATAAAAAGTGAAATGTAGGTAAAAGATATGGAAGTGAGTATACCAAGTGTTATTATGTTCAATTCTGTGTATATATTCTTGTCATTTTTGATGGAAAGGCAATGCTCTGGATATAGAAAAGGAAATAAAAGTTGTCCATTATAAAGCATTTTTTAATAAGATAGCAATATAACAAGGTCTAATGTACTTGTAAGTTGTACATATTGAATAATTTGTGGATTGTTTAAGTGCATGATACTCAAATTATTAAAGTTAAAAATGATCAATAATAGTAGTGAGGGTTTGCACAATTTTCTTGTCACAAATCATAATTCATTTAGATTGAAAAAAATGCATACAATCAGCATAAAATTTCTCAAGGATAGCTTGGGAAAGTTACCCTCGATGGGTGACTACAAGAAGAGATTGTGGTGGAATCCAGCAAAAGATCAACACTAAATCTAAGGCAAGCATGAAATCATGTAGGCTAAGTAGAGTTTGGAAGCTGTTTTCATAGACCTCAAATGGTAAACCAATGGATATTATACTTTTATTAAAAACAAGGTTAATAGGAAACAAAGCCACAAGTGTCGACCCCTACACAAGGCTATTCAATGGATGTCAAGCTCTATGAAGAACTGTGAATAAAACTAATGACTAAAATGAGTATGCTACCCCCAATGGTCAATTCTTTGGCAACATTGATATCTCTAAAAATTGAAACTTGTTATAGAAAATCCAACATCCATGGATGCTTAGATAACTCATGTAGGCTAAGTAGAGTTTGGAAGCTGTTTTCATAGACCTCAAATGGTGAACCAATGGATATTATACTTTTATTAAAAACAAGGTTAATAGGAAACAAAGCCACAAGTGTCGACCCCTACACAAGGCTATTCAATGGATGTCAAGCCTTGTGAAGAACCGTGAATAAAACTAATGACTAAAACGAGTATGCTACCCCCAATGGTCAATTCTTTGGCAACATCGATGTCTCTAAAAATTGAAACTTGTTATAGAAAATCCAACATCCATGGATGCATAGATAATCCATATGGCCCTTTTAATCAAATCCATTAAAGCTGGAGGCGTGGACCAACTCATTTATAAATATATAACCTTAGATGCCAATCTTAGATAGAACTTATATTCGAGCAAAAAATTGAAAATCTTTGTATTATTGTGATGATCTTTGTTGGCGCTTTTCACGCACCTCAGGGGGTTTAGGTTGGCGTGGAAGAAATCTTCAAGCCACAGGGTGCGTCCTTGGGGGCAAGTCTCGAGTTGAGATACTGTTACTCAACACTCAACTCCTAGCGAAGCCAAGGGGGGTGGTCCCTATAAAAGAATCTAAGGCTTTTAAGCTAAGAAACAAAAGATGAAACTAGTCTAGGAGTTTAAAATGAATTACTGAGACAAGACTTGCAATGGGGAAATATCATCTATAGTCCTTTCCTAAGGATAAAGTGAGTTGAGCTAATCTATAGTGACATTTGTGGCTCCATGGTCACCAATTCTCTTAGGGGAGCTAAACTATTCATCACCTTTATGGATAAAAGTTTCTTGTTTCTTTGGATATACACCATTAAACCAATGATGAGATGTTTAAAAAGTTAAGGAATTCAAATCTCTAGCGGAAACCCAAAGCAAGAGGAAAATTGTTTGTGTTAATTGATGGTAGAGTAGAGTATATTAGCAATGCTTTCCAATAATTTCTCATGTCTCAAGGCAATTCGTGGAAGAAAGCTGTTCCTTACGGACTAGAAGAAGTAAGAATATGGCTCTGATGGAGCTGGCTTGTTGTACGGACTACAGTCAGTATAGATAGTCCGTACAACGACACGAAAATCAAGGCATAAAACAAAAAATTTCTGAGTTTGATTTTTACAGTTTGGCATGGAAAACAAGGTAGAAAATTTTCATTCGGTTGAGATAAGTTGGTCTGAAAATTTTCTGAGTATTGCTGTAATTTATTTTCTTGAAAATAAAAATTTCTCTCACAAGTTTTCCTCGGAGGTTGGGGTTTTTCTTGGGTCATTTGACCAAAATTATTGTGTCTGAAATTTCATGGTTGAATGTGTTTATTTACTGTTAGTGAAAAAGTTGTAGAAGCTTTTCTTGTGTTTCAGTCCTATGTTGTTTATGAGAAAAATCTAATTTGCAGCAGTAAATCAAATTGGGTTGGGCATTAAACAATGTATTAAATGGAGTTTGAAACCGGGTTGGGAAAGTGCTGAAAAATCTACATGGTATTAGAGCTTTGTTAAAAAGAGGGCAGATTTACACAATGAAAAATTTCAGACTTTTGTGATTTCTTTTGACAGTGGGCAACACCTTCTTGAACCTTGAATTTTGTAGAGATAATGGCTACTGGACTTAGGATGGAGGATATGCTTGATGGGGTTGGGAATTTTGTCCCATGGAAAGCTAGGATAGTGCTGATATTGGAGGAGAATGAGTTATGGGATGAGGTGGTTTATAACACTACAACAGTTCCTATTGTTGTTCCCCCTACCATTGATGCAGCAACACTTACCGCCTTCAACAGAAGGACATAAAAGCTAGAAGAATAATCTTAGATGCAGTTAAAGACCATGTGGTTCCTCACATCTCGAGTAAGACCTGTGCATTTTAGATGTGGGGTGCTTTGACCAGCTTGTTTCAAAGCTCAAACAAGAATAGAAAGATTGTTTTGAGGGAGAAGTTGAAAAGCATCATGATGGCCAAGGGGGAGGTTGTGATATCTTACCTTACTAGGATCTCTCAGGTGAGAGATGAGCTTGCAGCAGTGCGGGAGGTTGTTCCTAATGCAAAGCTAGTGCGGACAACTATGAATGGGGTTTCAAAGCCTTGGGCTGTGTTTGTGGAGGCTTTGGTAGCTAGGGAGAACTTGCCTACATGGGACAGGATATGTGATGATTTTGTTTAGGAGGAGACCCGCAGAGGTCTTGTGTAGGGCAACGCTTCTACTAGTGGGGAGGATGATGAGAATGTGGCATTGGCTGCAAAGGGGAAGAAGAAGCTCAAGAAGGGTCCCAAGAAGGGTGGGGCCAAACAACAGGATGGGCAGAAGAAGGATTTGAGCATTGTGAAGTGCTTTGTTTGTCAGAAGATGGGGTACTATGCTGGGTAGTGTCCACAGAAGAAGAAGAAGAAGAAGAAGCAACAATAGACAACAGCTTTGGCAGAGATTGAGGATTTTATAGCGAGATTTGAGAGAGAGTTTTCTCTTTGAACTGGACATGTTGATAGAGAGAGAGCATCCATCATCACCAGTGGAGATGTTGATATTGAGAGGGAGTATTCAGTTTGGTTTTGAGAGATCTAGCTGAAATTACCCTCTTTTTGCAAGCATTTAAATGAAAATTTGTAGCTTGCTTTTAAGGTAGTTTTCTTTGCTGTACGTTAAAATTTCATATTCTGCAATAAAAGTGCACATCTTATTGGCTGCCCAAAAGGCAAGCAAAGCCTGCTTTCCTTGGTTCCTTTTTACCTTTTTAACTAGTTTTAACTTAGTTTTTTTTTGGTTAAAAGTAAGTTGACCCAAAGGTACTTTCAGAGTGCTTTTGGGCATATTTTAGTCTAATATGCTTGCTGGTTTTTAGCAGGTTTGACAGAAAAGAAAGGAAGCGGTTGTTTGAAAGTGGCCCCAGGAGCGTTCAAATCCCTCTAGGGGTCTCCCATTTGACTAAAACCTTTAATTTTCGCACTTTGTAAGCTCTTGATTTCACTCTGTATAAGGATCAAGAGGCATTATATCAGTTCTTTGATATTGTAACCGCTGTTAATAAAAATAATTTTTGAATAGGCTCTTTCGAGCCCATTCCCCATCCCCCCTGGGGGGATTTGCGTTGGTGTCTTTTTTTTTTAACTTTTTGTTCATCCCTTTTCAAACTAGCGTAGATCTAATCTGCAGGGTAGTATACTTTAATTCATTATCGATTTCATATGCAATATTTGATAATTCAAAGTAATCTTAATACTTACCCCACGACTTCTCGATTGACCCGAAAGGGGAAAGAGATTCGTGGTAGGACTAATTAGAAAACCAGAATTGTGTATCTGTGTTTTCCCTTTTATCACTTGTTTCTCCAACTATTATAAAATTAACCCCTCCTTGATTCCTTGATTGAGATCCACTTGGATCGAAAGAGGTTCCTGGAGGGTTTTCTTTTTAACAAGAACACCCAACTTTAAAATTTATTAAAATTGACAAGACTCCGGTGTGTATGCTTTGCACTTGGCTGCGGTTCGTTCGATCAATCAAGCTGTATCAAAAGCACTTGAGTGACTAGTATAATTAGGACTCACTCTCCCAAATTGACAAACCATCAGGTGAAAATCCAACACCTAGATCAAACCATCACGGTGGCAAAATACCCAAAGGAAGCGGGAACTTCTGAAAAGTGACCTCGGGGCGTCGATCTCTGTCACACCCTAACGGGTGCGTTATGAACACTAGCCCCAAAGACTCCATTCAGCTCACATATTCCTTGTGGGTAGCCGTGAAGGTTTAGTTTTGGACATACTCCAAGAACTCTTGGGTATATCTGGAGTCCACCCCTTCGCCTAATTTTAATCAACTCACACCTCAAATTTAACTTAAAACGTACCAAGAGGCATTTGCAAAACATTCACTTTAAGTACATGCAAGTACATTGATTTTATTTTTGACTCCATTCTAAGGCATTGGTTATTTTCTTGCTTTATATATATATTATGTCTCAGCATTGTGCTTTCGTGTGTTCATTTTTGTATCTTGTCATCTTTGAATGTCTATAGTTAAATTTCAAATTCCTAAGTAACCCATTCAGTTTAACATCACCATACTAAGTAATTATCCTTAGTAACGTAATAGGGTCTACCCCCCTTGGCTTCGTTAGGAGTTGAGCCTAAATTGAGGAGTCAAGAACAAGGTGACAGCCTTGACTCGAGACTTGCCCCCAAGGACACACCGAGTGGCTTGAAGATTTTTGCCACGTTACCCAGGTGTGTGAAAGGCGGCAACAAGTCTTTCCTTCATTTCCATCATCTGCTTTTTATAAGAATCCTCTTCCTTTTGCTCATTTGATTTTAAAGGGATTGAGGATCTTGAATAACTAGGAAGGTTAGACTCACCTGAAGACTGCATATTTCTATCTATCTTGATTGCCAATTCCTGTGCATTTAGAAGAGTAGCGGGTTCCTTATCCTTGATCTGATATTGCATCTACCCACTAAGTGCTTCAATGTAATCAACCAAGATAGATGGTGCAGGTGGTTTATAAGTGGCAGGAATGGCATTGGATAGTTCAGTGAATCTTTGGTTAAACTCATCCATAGTCTCGTTCTCCTTCTTTTTTGTGTTTGTTAAAGAAGCCAGTTGATGTCTAGGTTTCTTCTTTTCACCAAACTTGCTAGTGAAGGCAGTTTTGAAAGCTTCGAGGAGTTGTTTGGTAAATTGCTGTACCAATCACCAACCATTCCATCCAAGGAAAGAGCAAAGAGTTTCATGTAAACATCATCATGTTGATGTGCAGGATCACTGATGAAAGCATTGACACATCTAGAGAAACTTTTGAGATGCATGGTTGAAGTAATGGCATTAGATCCAGTGAACATAGGGAGCTTACGACTTTGTTTGGAAGACGATGGGGTTGACCTGCTATATGATAGAAGTCGAGTTGAGTAGAGTAATCACCCATGGATAGATTTTTAGTCAAATCAAAGTGTTTTTGGGCACTTTCTACTGATAAAAGCTTGCTGGTTTTTAGCATGTCCACCAAAAAAGAGAAGGAAACGTTGCCCAAATTTTGATTTTTAGGCCTTTCGAAGCTTCCCAGAGGTTCCCCTTACTTTCGTGGTTTCCTTTTCGAGATCTTGTAAGCCTTTGGATCCCAGATAACAAGGACCAAAGAGCATTTCTCTTTAAGCATTGTAACCGAGAGTAATAAATTTCTTGAGTAGGCTCTTCAGAGAAGAGCCCACTCCCCATCCCCCTAGGGGGAATCTGCGTCTTTGTCAATTTTTGAGATTTTCCTATTTTTAGTTTAGTTTCTTTACGCAGGCTAGTATACTTTAATAGGTGTTGCAATTTGTTATATCATTCATATCTCTATTTTGTTAAAGTAATACAAATACTAATCCCACGACTTCTCGAGACACCTGAAAGGGGAAAGAGATGCGTGGTAGGACTAATTAGAAAACTTTTGCTTATTTCCTTTTTGGTATTGTTCTTTACTTTTTCGCAAATTTACACCTCTTTCTCTCTCGACTGGGGCTTTAGCTTGAAAGAGATTCTTGGGGATTTAATAAGCAAAACACACTACAATTTTAAAATCCTTAAAAATTACCGAGGCTTTGTTGTGTATGCTTTACAACGTTGTGGTTCGACCGATCAGTTGGCTGCATCAAAAGCAACGTGGGTGACTAGTTTAATTAGTCTCGCTTTTGAATTAACCTCCCAAGGCGAAAATCTAATGCCTTGATTTGATCCGTTGCAGGGAAAGTTCACAGAGGAAGCAGGAACAATTGGGTTGTGATCTCCAGACATCGTCAGGCTACACTCTTGTTGGTGTAGTGTTGGACACGTCTTAGAGACTTCGACCCAACCCACATATTCCTCGCGTGGAACCGCATCAGATAATGGTTTTGGACACACTCCTCGTACCTTCAGGTATATTTGGAGTTCCCTTCCCCCTAATCTAATTCATTCATCTTCCACAATAAACAAAAATCGACTAAGAATAATTGCAATACTTTCAACACACCAACAACACTCCATTTCAGTCCCCATTTTCAGCACTGGTCTACATCATACAATCATTTTGCTTGAAGTGAATCTTATGTGGATGGATTAAATTGTATCTGATGTTGTTGTCTTAATCACTATTGCAATCTCTTGTGTCACTTTCATAAAAACTCCTAAACAATTTACTCAATCATAAACTACCATCTAAAGCTTAATTAACCTTAGTAACTCTTTGGGTCTACCCCCTTGGCTTCGATTAGGAGTTGGCTTAAATGGAGGAGTCAAGAACAAGGTGACAGCCTTGACTTGAGACTTGCCCCCAAGGACTCACCGAGTGGCTTGAATATTTTTGCTACGTTCCCCCCCAGGTGCGAGAAAGGCGACAACATTTCCCGGCGCCGTTGCTGGGGATAATTTTTTTTTCCTGGAGTACAACTTTTGTTTTTTCTTTGTTTGATGAACGATTAGAGTAGATATTTAATTTTCATTTGGCGACTCCATTGACTTTTTTAATTTTTAAGTTTTACAAAGAAAAGCAAATAAATATTTTTTGTGAAAGATTTATAAATGCATATATTTTCTTTTCACGTGGCGAATCCATTGAAGGGATAAAACCCTTTTATCTCATAAATTTGTTGAGACTTGTTGTGTGTAGATGGGCTCTTGCGACACAGTAAATTTTAAAGCTCACTATTTGACAGCTTTCCTGATTCAGTACTAGATGTTCTCCATTGTTACTTCATATCTAAATAGTTGAATTCTACTATGGGTAAAGGGCTTTGCACTCTCTTGGTCGATGCTTGCCCCTCAATAGACTTCTCAAATGTCTGTGGGTTTCCTAACGATTGTTATTACCATACTAAACTATTTAATGTTGTCCCAGAGTTTTTTGGAAATGATGGTGAATCAATCACCCATTATATTGATGCTTTCTTGAAGTTGGTGGCTGATTTTAATGTGGTGCATGAGGATGATCTGATGTTCATTTTCTCATTTTCCTTGAAAGGGGATGCAGAGAATTGGTTCGATGACCTTCCTGAAAAATCCATAGTTTCCATGGTTGATTTTTTCGAATGTTTCTTTTTGCGTTGGTATGAAGGAGAAGTGGGGGAGATTATATGGTATATGATGAAACTCCTCTATGTTCTCCACTTAGTGATGATGTTTTGGAAAATTTTACTCCTTGTAATATTTTTGAAACTAGGTCTTCTGAGGATGATTATTGTGAACATGAGGATGGACATAACCAGGAGCATGATGTACTTGAGTAAGACTCACCCATGTTTGACAAAGATATTGATGACGACTATTGGTTATTTATGGAGAATCCCATTTATGATATATCTAGAGAGGGGAGTGTTGATTCAAAGTTTGTTGGGAGTCTTGTTGAAAATCCCATCTATCGCATGTCCACAGAGGAGAGCATTCATTCAGAGACTTTGGGAAGGATTGGTATGGCAAAGAAGCATGCTGAATTTCACATGATCAGTTAGAGCCATATATAGGTATCAATAGTGAAGACATTGAGAAACAATATCATGAAGAGTCAGATGTGATGCGGTCAACAGAATATCAGTCTCAACCATCATCTTCACATGTAGAGTTTCCTTATGATTTGGAGCAGCTTGGGGTTTATACAGTAGCGAGTTATCATTTGATAAGCCACGATGATCAGTATGATGGTGTAGTCAATCTGCCTCATCATGCTGATTTGTATATCGACCCTATCCAGTCATGGATAGAAGCATCCTTCGCGAACACCTACCATTTTGGGAAGAAGTTTGACGACATTATTTATGCATATGATTTTTCACCCAACTTGCTTATTCTGGATCATCACGTAGGTTTGCATTTTTTGAATAATATATTCTTGCTTTGGCTGGTAACCAAAGACAAGGAAAAACTTTTTTATATTAATAAAATGCTTAGGTGGCTACATTGGATTTTTGATTACACCTAATATTTTTATGTCATGTTTAGAGTATGAAAACAAGCTCTTTAAAGTGAGCATTTACTTTTTGCATTTCCTTTCTATACTTGGGAATAAATAACCTTTTATTTAGCTAAGTTTTTTGTTTTCCACATTCTTGAATAAATGCAACTTATGATTCATTTGGTTTTTATATAAAACTTGGGCTACTAAGGTTTTCTTGTCAAGTTGAGATGTTTTTACAGGTTATATAAACCAGAGATTCTGATGGTCTCGAATCCTCTCTTTGCCCTATGACCAGATCGAGCACACATCTCGCAGTTGGAGCCAGATGTTACCACCTAAGTTGTACTTGGTGGATTTTTCAAGCAAGCCGACGAAGTGGAACAAGTATACTTGTTCATTCTTTAGAGTTCATAATTCTGCCTAGGCTTTTTCTGGAAGTTTGTTCAAAATGTTTTGTAACACATGTTCATACCCCCCTTGGGGAAATTGTAAAAAATGTGTTAGCATGGTCATTTTTTATAAATGCTCGGCTTCCCAGTCTTAAGCATCAAGCCGAACTACCCCAGAGTGTTTTTTCCCTCGGTAATTATTGGTTGTTGAACAAACAACTAATAATTTCTGAGTTTTTCACTCACACCTCCAAAGTTGGGGTAGTCGTCTTGGTAGTTAGGCCTTGGGAGGTTATTAGAGCCTTCGTGTCAGTGTTTTTCAGCATGCTAGGCATTTGAATTGAGTTGTATGAACATGTACTAGGTCCCCCTAGAGTTTTGTCTGTTTTCGAGAAAATGAATTTTCCTGCAAAATTAGGGCATTTCTTAATGGTTTAATTAAAAATATTCAAAATGTAATAATAGATGGGTTCAAAGTCCGTTTTTGGCGTAGGGATGCTCGTTTTCACACAAAGAGCGTCCTCTTTACCCCAGAGGTCACTTTTCCTATGTTTCGGGCGGCTAAAACATCTTGTAAAACATTATTTCTCTAAAGGTGCGTTAAAACAACAATTTAATGCTAATCATGCGACAAATTGGCACAAAATGACAAAAGTCAAATTTCAATGGAATGACTTGGAAGGGGTTGCGATCTTTTTCCTAAGTGATGGGCGACTTAGGATAATTTTTAATGCATGGTTTTAAGAGTTATTTTGAAGGGAGGGGAATATATCCCACGTGAAGAAAACGCCCACCTTCTCATGCATGCGATTGGGCCAAGTCATCAAAATGGAACTTGGTGGAAATAATTAAGTGTGAAGGTGAGCTTGAAGAGAGCCAAAGCATTTTGATTGAAGATGATTTGAAGTGAGGGCGAGTGTATCAAGGAAAGGGATGCATCCTCTATTCAAGTGTGGTGCATCATGTATATGTGTCACATCTCTCTTGCAATATGTGGCGGGTTTGGTGAAGGGGGCATCTCTCATGGAGATGTGGCACCTTCTTCGTGATGTCAATCAAATCTCAATCCCTCAATTTTCTCTATGAACTACACGTGAGCTCCCACTTGTGGATTCCCCCCACCTCCGCCTCCTCTCTCATTTGGCTATTTAAGCATGCTTCTTGTTCATGGTTTCTCATGGTCAGAGGGTTGAAGGCTTCACCCAAGATATGAAGCTTTGTACCGTAATTATTTTTTCTGATTAATAGAAAGACTTTGGAGGTCCATGGTGTGTTGCATTAGTATGTGGATGAATATTGTGATTGGCATATGAGGTAACTGTATTGCTGCTTTTTTCTTTGCTTAATGTAATGATCTATCTGGCCTTAATATTGTTGTTAACATATAGAGTAAATGATTCTAGTTTGATTTCATTTATTATTCTCTGCTTATAAAGATCTAGGACTAGTAGATTGTACTAGGTTGTACTTATGCTCTCTCAATCTTCATTTGTTGAAATACTAGATTTGATTGCCTTTGTGCAAGTAATGTTAGTGATGCAGGTTTCCTAGCTTGATTGGAGTGGATGATCTCAGTTGAATCTACCATTCTTCGAGCACTTTTAAGAAAGACATAGTCCCTCCGCTTCCCACCGTTGGATTCCTTAGATCTGGGCACTCTGCTTGAGCACTTCCTTCTTCCTTCTTTCCTTCACCTTTAAAATTAAACTTTTTCTTTGGTTTCGGTTACTTTGTAAATCCTTAAGTAAATTAGTTTCTTTTAAAAGATTATTCAAAGGCTGATTTATTTAAGTACATTGCTAGATACTAATCTTAAAGCTTTATTCTAGTAGATCTAGCATAAGACAGTTTATTTTTCGCAAAGCATTTTAAGGAAAATTTCTAGCTTGCATGAAATAGTCTTTCTTTAAAGTCTAAAGTCAAATGAAGCATCTAAGTGCTTAATGTTATTGGTGTTGAAATATTGTAACTTAGAAGAATATTCTAAATGTATTTTACTGATGTAACCCATGGGAGATGTTTTATTCCTCCGTCGGGATGTTACTATTGTATTTGGTCATCATAGAGTCATGAGTTATAACCTTCATTGTAAGTCGGGTCAATAGTACCCTCTTGAATATAATATAACACTGTTTTGTGTATTCCTAGGTGAAGTCGGCCTAGTAAGTTTGTTGGGGCCGACTTGTTAGGGTAAAAGTCAAGCGATAGAAAGAGTATAAATAAAGGACTTGTGTTCCTCATTAGGGCACACACTCACTTGTTATAGCGCATAGGAGAGAGAGAGAGAGATATATCTGCTGGGAGAAGGAGCACCTGTTTGGGGTCTTGTCTTTGTAATTTTGATACATCTATATAGAGGAAGTTTTGTTTGGTTTTCTTCCCCATGATGGTTTCCCAGGATAAATCTTTGTGTTCTTTTGTGTGGTTGTGCTTGTCTATCTTTCAATGATCCTTTTGCATATGGTTATGATGTCATGATGCTAAATGTTATTAGATCTTGTATAACCATTACAACTTAACATGGAATCAGAGCTACCTTGAAAGAAGTCTTTGTGCAACCGAAACACTACTACAGTTACAACTATTGAAGATTAGGGTTTCATGCTTGAAAACTCTATAAGACAAAAACTAGTCATGTTGGGATTTTTGCTATAGCTCGAGATTGGAAAAGGCTCAGGAGCAAAAACTTTGACAGGTCGAAGATGAAGTCTTTCTGTACCTTGTGTAAAAGTTTCAGCCTCAAATTTGCTATAATCTAGGAGATATGATTCCTCCAACTTAGGGTTCCTGCCTCTACCAGAACTCATCCTTAAACAAGCGACCTAGGGAAAATTGCTATATCTTGGGTTAGGAAGGTCCAAATGAAATTTCACAAGATGTTGCAGATAGGGCACGGACTGTAGTTTCTGTAGTAAAACTTTCAGACCCTTAAGGTGAAACAGGGACACGTGTAAGTCCGTACAAGTTTGCTATTTTGAACAGTCCTGCAGTAAGTCACCTTGAGAAACTTCGCATAAGTCCCACTTGGTGAAACCAATTCTGCTCTAACCTATGGGGTTGGAAAGCAGACAGACCAGGCTACCTTAGTACGAAGTTTTAGACCCAGAGGAGCATGAATTTCAGAGATACAGAAGAAACAAGATCAGGCAATTCTACAGAAGAAATTGAAGAAAACTAGGGCGTCCTGTACCAGGCACTTCCCTCCATCGATTAGTTGAAAAAAGAGGACTATCAAACTCACCCTAGGAGAGCACATCTTTCTATGGAAGAAGTTCTTCATTCTGTGGATTTTCAATTTTTTTACCTTACACCACTGCCAGGGGAAAACTAGGGCATCAGATATTTTGTAGTTCTGTTCACAATTTTGGGAAAATGAGTATTCTGCCCAGTTTGCCTTGAGGAGGCACATCTTTCTATCCAATTAGATATGAAAGATACCTAAGTTGAAAAATTAGGGTATCTCTGTCAAACCCTAGGTCCACTAGAAACAGTCTTCTAGAAAAGCTTTCAAGCTAGCATCAAGTTGAAGGTTCCTATTTTTATCATGATGACAAACAGTACCAAGCTTGAGAACAAGCTTGAAGAAGACGAGAACCTCTGATCATGGAAGTATAGAGTGCTTCTCATACCTAAAGAAGCATGACTTGGAGAACTATGTCAAAGAAGAAGTTGCAGATCCAGAGGGAGATGAAGACAAAGCACAAGAAGGATTTAGTCAAAGCCAAGAAGATTATTTCCGCCTCCATTGGATCTCACATGTATCATCCTTGTAGACTCCCAAGGATATGTTTGGTACAATGACCAGCTTGTACGAAGGAAAGAATATCAATAGAAAGATGACATTGAGGAACCAACTGAAGAATGTCAAGATACAAAACTCAGATTCAATGCAGTTCCACTTCACAAGGGTTTCTCAAATCAAAGAACAACTTGAAGAAGTCAAATAAAGACATCATGCTCACACCGTTGAAGATTCCTCAAGTGATGAGGAATGTGAATTCTACTGGTGAAGACAAAGATCATACTCTTATCCATTTCAGTATTTGGATAAGAAAGAATGAAATTAGTGACACTCAGAATCAGTACACAAGTTCCCAGAATCAAGAAGGAGTCTACCAAACAAACAAAAGATAAGCATTTGAATTGTCATTATCTAGTTGTGTTCAAGGAAATGTATTATGCATGATAGAATGGTTGCATTAATGACAATATACTACTAATATGCATGTTATGGGTAATTAGCCCATGGTTCTATACAACTCTCCATTGCTACTTATCTAGAATGAAACCTCTTTGCTGACATATTGGGATTAGTGCACAATCTCAATGATGTTATGGTAGAGATGGAAGGCATCTGAAAAGTTTACGTGTGTATACTAGATATGGATGAATGTTGTATTGGCTAAACTAGTTGCATGATTATATCTTAGTGCATAAGATTTTGTCATTATGAATGTCTTATGAAATGATGCAACTAGTGCATTTGACTTGTAGGAAAGATCGCGTACAATCGCATACAAGAAAAGAAGGACGAGACTTGTTTCGAAGAACAAGTGATGACCATTCCAGATTCACTCCAATAAACATACATAAATATGAACCTGAAGCTCCCAGGGTCAGAGACACCGTGATAGAAGAAAGAGCTTCAGAAGAACATAAGAGAGCAGTAGATCCACCTCGAGAGATGAAGACCACCTTGGGCACGAGAGATAATTCAAGATGAAGAAAAGTATGATGGGACTTCCAACTAAAGTAAGAGGCCTCAGATACACTCTAGTTATGTGGCATAGTTGAGTGACATCATTGATGCAGACCCTTCCAGCTATGGAAGAAGCTATGATCAAAGAATACCAGTTGATCATGGGGAATGATGTCTAGGATATGGTTTCGAGACCTGAAGTGAAGTCCGTAGTGTCTTCCATGTGGATTTACAAGATCAAGTATACAAAGCAAGATTCGTGGTTTGTATCAGAAAAAGGAAGTAGATTATGGCACGACATACTCCATTGACTAGACACACTTCTCCAGTGAAGCATAAGTATATATCGAGCAAAGAACCACATGTGCAAAAAAGACTTTGTACGAGCTCAGAAGGCACCCATAGATAAGCACATCTAGTTGCATAAGGAGCTTGAAGATCACCTAGAGCGATGAATATCTTAACCTTTGCTACAAGGTTGAAGATGGAAACCTATAGAGGACAACAACAAAGTTCAAGATAAAAGATCTTGGTATCTAGTAATCTGAGATGGATACATAGAAGATCAGTAGCAGAGGATGCTACCTGTCACTCTAGTACAAAATGTTTCGATACATAGAGTACAAAATGCAGAGGGAGGATGATGCTCTGCTTCATGTGGAGTGTCTGCAGAAGATCTTTGAGTTTGACGTGGTACGACAGGAGGGACAACTTCCTGATGGACTAAGGCTTTACCAAGAGTAAAGTGGTTTCCAACCTTCAAGGTTGAATACGGAAGACTAGGATATGTCGATGACTTGACAGGTGAACTCATTGTAGATACAAAGAGGAAGTGTTGAGGACAGAAAGAGCACGTTAGGATGTTTGGGATCGGGTATGATCTCATGAAGAGGCTGAGTACATTGCAGCATGTTCAGTCTGTAGTGAAGCAATGTGGCTTCGCAAAGTATGTTGTGAAAATCTTAAAAGATTTGATATGTTGGATTGTAAAGCCATGGCCACACCCATTGATACCAACCTGAAGTTTTTATTTGATGAATCATCATTGTTAGTGGATGTGACTCAGTACAAATAGATTATTGGGTCGTTGATGTATCTGACGAATACCAGGCCAGATATATGCTTTGCTGTGAACACCTTGAGTCAATATCTAGTTAATGTAGATTTTTCACTAGTTTTCAGCCACCGATTTCAAGTAAAATTTAACTCTGCTTATGACATTCTCAGAAAATAAAAGTGTTGGAAATGAACATGAAATTTTCAGACTTTAAAACACTGCTGAAACTACAATTTTTCATTGACAGAAAATAAATATCAGCACGCCATTCAACACACAGAACACAAATATTTTCGCCAATGGCCCTGGAAAAACCCACAAGGGGAATACCAGTCAGAGAGAGAGAGATTTTATTATTAGGAAATTTACAGCGAAACTCAGAAATTTTCAGACCAACTTATCTCAACTCGGAAGAGAAAATTTCTGCCTCGTTTTCTGCGCCAAATAGAAAAAATCAAACTAAGATTTTTTCTCTGTTTTTTGCCTTGATTTCCGTGTTGCTGTACAGATTGACTGTATGGACCTCGAAATCCGTGCCTAGGGGATTTTTTTCTCGAAAATCGTGCCTAGAAATTTGCCTCGAAAAATGTGCATGCTGCTTCGAAAATCGTACGGTACAGACTATACCGACCAGCAATAAATGCTGCTGTCCTCTCCTCGATTTTTGTGCCCTCTTTGCTGTTGTCCTCTCCTCGATTTGCGTGCTGCAAATTTTTCCTTTCTATCTCAAAAAAGGAAACTTCTCTTCTCAGCTCTCTCTTCTCACTTCAATCTGCAAAAGTGAGGCAAAATGCCTTTCCCTTGCCTTTTTGAGTAAACCCTAGGGCCCATCTAATCCAACGGTGAATATTAGATTAGATCAACGCTTGAAATTAATTGCTCAAATTTTATTTATAAAATATTAATTTCACTCACTCACTTAAATCTATCAAAAATTGACTTTAGACATTAAAGTCAAATTAAATGTCACTTAAGTCATTTAATGCAATGGCCACTTTATTTCCCCCTTCTAAGTGACTAAGGCTAAAGTCACTTAGGGGAACTCTTCCCTAGGTACAAAAATAATAGTTAAGCCTAGATGTGTTCACCTGATAGCTGCAAAGCATGCGATGAGGTACCTGAAAGGTACGACAGACTTTGAACTATACTATAATGGAGATCATGACTACAGATTGTATGGATTCAGATTGGGCAGGAAGTGCCGTAGACAGAAAGAGCACCTCAGGTGGATGTTATTGTCTGGGATCCGCCATGATCTGATGGTTTAGCAAGAAACAATCCAGCGTTGCTCTCAGCACGATTGAAGCAGAGTATATAGCAGCTTGTTCTGCTAGTTGTGAAGCCACATGGCTTCGGAAGTTGATGTTAGGTCTATTTGATCTGGAGTTGGATACCACAATGATTCTATGTGACAACCAGAGTTGTATAAAGATGATAGAGAATCCTGTTTTCCAGGATAAATCAAAGCACATAGAAATCCGATATTTTTACATAAGGGATATGGTACATAAGGGAGCTATAAAACTCCAGTATGTGAGCACCGATGAGCAAGTTGCTGATGTTTTGACCAAACCTTTGTCTCGAGTAAAGTTTGAACACTTCCGCGACAAGCTTGGTGTAATCTGAAAGGACCTCCCTGGAAAGGGGGAGTGATGATGAGACTATCATTGTGGATGAGATGGCAGTGATGCGCTAGTACAGAAAAGGTCAATTGCGCTTGTAGATGCTGATAAGGTTCGACATTCACTTGTGGACTGTGTTGCATGGGTACTCGTACCGAGGGGTCGGGTACACGAACCAGTACCGGGTACTTGGGTACTTCAATGGTACATCCCCAGCCGTACCCAAATCCAATTTCACGTATCGGGTACTTCATGTATGAAAATAGGGTAATTGCGTGGATTTTGGTATGTCGTACCACGTGATTGGGTACGCGACCGATAGAGCCATTGGACAATTTATCTTTGCTCGTTGTTCGGGATGAGTTAATTTGAAAATTTTGAAGTTTAAAATTTTAAAAATTAAATAATAAAACACTAAAACACATGTTATGCGAGCCCTTGCCCCTTACCTAAACCAGCTTAACACTGCATTTCTCACGGCTAGTGCACTGTGCTCACTACTCCAGCGACAACGTGACAGAGGACCTTAGTGATGCTAATGACATTGATCCTAAGGCTGCTGATAACATGGCTTGAGGAAGCTAAATCAACTATCTTGTTCATGTTCAATGTTTACTATTTTGAACTTCCTTTTTCATGTCTAAAAATGCCTTTAGGCAAATTTTGGATGTAGTATGGCAATGAAGTTTGAACTCATGGTGTCATGGACATATAATATTTTATGTTGTTAATTATATTAATATAACTTCAGTCTTCCAGTTGATATCTAATTTGAGTCTATGTCATATGATTTATCAAATTTATTATTTTATGTTTGAAATTTTCAATGCGAATGTTCATATGAATCATTGAATTTAGAAATATCAAATATGCATGTATGATGTGAGTGTGAAATGTTTTATTTTTATAAATTTTAACACACACACATGCACACACACATATATAAATATATACATACATACATACATATATATATGTATGTATGTATATATTTATATATATATGTCTACAGTGCCCTCGACGTACCGAAGTACCTTGTTTCAAAAAGTGGCGTCCTCGTCCTCGTCCCCGTACCCACGTTTTCTGGCAACTTAGCTTGTGGACAATAGTATCCTATTTTGAGGATGGTCTTGTGGACAAGAACACTCTCCTAATAAGAGTGGTCCTAGCCCTTACCCACTGAGGATGGTCCTGGAGACGATAGTACTCTCTTTTGGAGAGTGATCCTACATTCACTTGTAGGATGGTGTCATAGACAAGAACACTCTCTTGAGAGTGGTCCTAGCATTAACTTGCTAAGGATGGTCTACGATGAGTCCTGCATTCATTTGCGGATGATGTGGTCCTGCGTTCATTTGCGAATGAGATCTGCATTCATTTGCAGACGATACTCTCTTCTGGAGAGTGATCCTACATTTACTTGTAGGATGGTGCCGTAGATAAGAACACTCTCTTGAGAGTGGTCCTAGCACTAACACGCTAAGGATGGTCTATGATGAGTACTGCATTCATTTGTGGACAAGATCTGCATTCGTTTGCAGATGATATGGTCTTTCATTCATTTGCGGACGATCTAGCCGGTCGATGATGTGGACCCTCTTTGTTAAGGAGGAGTAGGCTGATGAGGATTACATCATCCTTGGACCTATGTCCAAAAGTGATAGGGATTGATCATCCCGTAAAGATATCATGTGTATTGCAGGCAGTGTTGCGGCAAAGGATCAAGTGATCGAGTGCTGCAAGAAGATGAAGATCAAAGTGCTGCGGTAAAGGATCAAGTGATCGAGTGCTGCAAGAAGATGAAGATCAAGTGTTGTTGCAAAGGATCAAGTGATCGAGTGCTGCAAGAAGATGAAGATCAAAGTGTTGCTGCAAAGGATTAAGAGATCGAAGTGCTGCAAGAAGAAGATCAAAGTGTTGTTGCAAAGGATCAAGTGATCAAGTGCCGCAGAAGATCAAAGATGAAGACTTGGTGCTGTAGAAGATGATGTTCCAGTACTGAAGATGTTACAGTAATTGTTCCAGTTACTGATGGTTGTTGAAAACTTCCTATGACGTATAGATGTATCACTTTGATGATGTTGCAGATGCTCTCTCTCTGTGCTCTTATAGTTGATGATGTTGTTGTCAGTAGAATACCCTTCTTGTTAAGGGGGAGTGTTGAAATATTGTAACTTCAAAGAATATTCTAAATGTATTTTACTGATGTAACCCATGGGAGGTGTTTTATTCCTCCGTCGAGATGTTACTATTGTATTTGGTCATCATAGAGTCATGATGTATAACCTTCATTGTAAGTCGGGTCAATAGTACCCTCTTGAATATAATATAATACTGTTTTGTGTCTTCCTAGGTGAAGTCGGCCCAGTAAGTTTGTTAGGGCCGAATTGTTAGGGTAAAAGTCAAGTGATAGAAAGAGTATAAATAGAGGAGCTGTGTTCCTAATTAGAACACACACTCACTTGTGTATAGCGCATATGAGAGAGAGAGAGAGACATATTTGCTGAGAGAAGGAGCACCTGTTTGGGGTCTTGTCTTTGTACTTTTGATACATCTATATAGAGGAAGTTTTGCTGGGTTTTCTTCTCCATGAGGGTTTCCCAAGATAAATCTCCTCGTTCTTTTGTGAGGTTATGCTTGTCTATCTTTCAATGATCCTTTTGCATATGGTTATGATGCTAAATGTTATTAGATCTTGTATAACCATTAAAACTTAACAATTGGCTGCCCAAAAAGAAAGCCAAGATCCCAAGGAGAGCTTGCTTTCCTCTGTTAATTTTTGCATCTTTTTGATAGTTTTAACTTAGCATTCTTTTACATTTTTTTGTGTGTTGTCCAAAGACACTTCCAAAGTGTTTTTTGGCACTTTCTACTGATAAAAGCTTGTTGGTTTTTAGCATGTCCACCAAAAAAGAGAAGGAAACACTGCCCAAATTTTGATTTTTGGGCCATCTTGAGCTTCCCAAGGGTTCTCCCTACTTCTATGGTTTTCTTTCTGAGATTTTGTAAGCCTTTGGATCCCAGATAACAAGGACCAAAGAGCATTTCTCTTCAAGCATTGTAATCGAAAGTAATAAATTTCTTGAGTAGGCTCTTCAGAGCCCACTCCCCATCCCCCAGGGGGGATCCACGTCTTTGTCAATTTTTGAGATTTTCTTATTTTTAGTTTAGTATCTTTATGCAGGCTAGTATACTTTGATAGGCATTACAATTTGTTATATCATTCACATCTATTTTGTTAAAGTCATACAAATACCAATCCCATGACTTTTCGAGTTACATGAAAGGGGAAAGAGATGTGTGCTAGGACTAATTAGAAACATTTGCTTATTTCTTTTTTGTTATTGTTCTTTACTTTTTTGTAAATTTACACCCCCTGCTCTCTTGACTAGGGCTTCAGCCTGAAAGAGATTCTTGGGGATTTAATAAGCAAAACACACTACAATTTTAAAAAGATTCTTGGGGATTTAATAAGCAAAACACACTACAACTTTAAAATCCTTAAAAATTTCCGAGGCTCCGTTATGTATGCTCTGCATCACTACGGTTCGACCGATCAGTTCGCTGCATCAAAAGCAACGTGGGTGACTAGTTTAATTAGTCTTACTTTTGAATTAACCTCCCAAGGCAAAAATCCAATGCCTCGATTTGATCAGTTGTGGGGAAAGTTCACAGAGGAAGTGGGAACAACTGGGTAGTGACCTCGAGACACCATCAGGCTACACTCTTGTTGGTGTAGTGTTGGACACGTCTCAGAGACTCTGACCCAGGGCACATATTCTTCGCGTGGAACCGCATCGGATAATGGTTTTGGACACACTCCTCGTACCTTCAGGTATATTTGGAGTTCCCTTCCCCCTAATCTAATTCATTCATCTTCCACAATAAACTAAAATCGACTAAGAACAATTGCAATACATTCAACACTCCAACGTCACTCCATTTTAGACTCCATTTTCAACACTGGTCTACATCATACAATCATTTTGCTTAAAGTGAATCTTATGTGGATGGATTGAATTGTATTTCATGTTGTCTTAATCACTATTGTAATCTCTTGTGTCATTTTCATAAAAACTCCTAAACAATTTACTCAATCATAAACTACCATTTAAAGCTTAATCAACCTTAGTAACTCATAGGGTCTACCCCCCTTGGCTTCGATTAGGAGTTGGCCTAAACGAAGGAGTCAAGAACAAGGTGAGATCCTTGACTTGAGACTTGCCCCCAAGGACGCACCGAGTGGCTTGAAGATCTCTGCCATGTTTCCCCCCAGGTGTGTGAAAGGCGGCAACAATACCTTCGCATTTGATTCCAACGGTAATATTTCCTTTTATTTAACTTTTTCTTCTCTTTTCACATTTTTCTTTTTGCACAGAATTATTGTAGTAAAAGATATTTGGCCCTGGTTTTACACCTTTTGGAAATTAGTGATGACACAGACTTAAGCTACACTGCCAGCGAGTGTCCATAGCCTCAACGAAGTTGCCACAATATAACATTTCTATGTAAATAGGCCTTTCCTTGCTGCTAGTCAAGTGTCCATAGACTTGACAGGGATTACCTATTCCTCTAACCATTAACCATTTTATTTTGATAGCATAAGGATTTCTTTTTGTATTTCTAGAGAAAAGCATTGCTCAATTATAGTTCTTCTTGACTATTGAAAGTCGACCACGAGGATCCACTTGAGAGCATCCTGTATTGAGGATTTGCTACAATGCATCTATGCAAGACACATACGTGAGGAAATAGTAAACACAGAAGGTGACATATCCGCAAAGGGAGAGAGCAAGGGGAGAGCAAGAGTTAATCAAGTCAACTTCAAACCATTGGGATGCAAATACAAAGTGAAGTGATATGGATGATATGGAGAAGGTTGTTATGAACATAAAATAACATTTCTATATTTAATTATATTTATATTATCATGAAAAGGTGCATCATATAAAGTGCAACTTTACAGAGAGTCACCTTGAGGCCTATATATATGAAGGCACCCATTATTGTATGATCATCTTATCTTTATATATTTTATCCATATACATTTTATAAATAATTGTATTTATATATTTTAAGCTTTTATTCTTTTGCCACATAACATTTGTATCAGAGCTAACAACCAACTGTCCTTCATAATTTCTCAATGATGCAGAAGGAAATATGAGAAATTCAAGATCTAATTAAAGAAATTAAAGAGAATTTCCAGTGTGCCTCTGAGAGAAAAAGCAAATTTATATCAAAAGAAAATAAATTATTAGCAAAAGATATAATTGAAGTAGACAATTATGAAAGACAAATAATACCTCATGAAGGTAACGATTATGACGATAACGCTTCCGATGATATATGTTACGAAAGTGTATTGCTTCTTGTAGCTATGATACACATGTCTTGTCACAGGACACATGCCAAACCTATATTGGAAAAGTGTCCTTGTGTATTCATGTCCAACATGTGGGATATGGACACGGAGCTCTTGGGGGATGTGTCATATTTCCCAGGTGTATACAAATATGATTTTAAGGGGTGCTTTTACTAGAAAAGGTGAAAAAATGAACATTATTCTTTTAGGATTGAATGAATGCCATTATAGTAGTTCACTAACTCAATCTTGCAAAAATATAAGATTTTTTTGACTAAGTTGCCAAGAAACTCGGGTATGGGGGTGGGTACGTGGACGGGGACACCACTTTTTGAAATAGGGGACTTGGGTATGCCGAGGGTACTATATATATACATTTATAACTATAAATTTATAAATTATAATACATATGAAATTTAAATGATTTTCACTTTACATATATATTCATCTGCATCCGTATGATTCCAAGCCATTATACACAAATATGCAACGTTTCTCATGTATATAACAAGGGTGCATGCACCAAAACAAACATCAAGTGCAACGCATATCTGACCCAAAGTACATAAACAAAGAGGCTAAATGGCCTATAGAGTCCAAAAAACTTCATGCTATCACAAATAATTACATGTCAAAATTCTTGCCTAAATTGGGATCCTATTCATCAATAGCAGGCTGTGTCCCCTCCTCTAGGCCCTAGCCCTTGCCTCTACCTTGAATCTCGAAGTTGGTCCTCCAAGGACATTAGCTAACACCCTACAGTTTTGATGAAACTTCCTAACCCAAGTGTTAAAATAAAGTAGAAAAAGCTTACCATACTTAATAAGTAATTTGCTTAAGTGAAGGGTACATTTTTGTTCAGGTCACGACAGAGGAGTTCAACAATAAGCACCACCAACATCAAGGTACATAGAGTGGTTGTTGTGCTTGATTAAATGCCAATCCCGTATCCTCATACATGATAGAATCCAATGGAAACGTTGCAAAGCTGAAATCTTGAAAGTTGTTAAGTTTGTTGAATTTTGAATGGGATCTAAAATTCTAACTTTTGCATATGAAATCCAATGAGGTTGGAACCACTCTCAAACATCCCAAAACAGTTAATGGTAATGTTAAAAATTTAAGTAAAAGTATAGAAAATGAAAGATAAGGAGAATGCCACTTTTACTTTAAGAATTTAATATTATTGACTTTAATGTCACTTGTACAAAACTGGTTGGGCTTGTACCAAATTGGTCCCTAGCTATCCCCAGGCATTGCCAAAAAGGGGTACCTTGTACAAAACTGGTCCTTGGGTGTCACCAGGCGTCCCCAAAATAGGGGTATCCCATCCCCTCTGCAATCAACGTCCACTGAATCCATGACAAATGTCTTGGGTACTTTAGCCAAGTTTTGGTTACGGCATGGGTATGGGGTTTCCGGGTACGGGTGTTCAGTATAGGTACCGTATCGGGTATCTAGTATGGGTACGTGTACCCTACCCCTGGGTACGGGTACCAATGCTACTTGGTTTTTTGAATACTTTGATGTTTTTATGGGATAAAATGCTTCCTTTAAGTATTAAAATAAATAATATATATATGCTTGAATGAATGCCATTATAGTAGTTCACTAAACCTTGGAAAAATACAAGATTTTTTTGAATACTTTGATGTTTTTATGGGATAAAATGCTTCCTTTAACTATTAAAATAAGCAATATAAGGCATTTAATTCTAAAAAGTGGGTTTCGATACTCAACCACCACGAGTGTAGAGTCCAAAAAGAGTCCATATGCCTACAGGATGCTAACGGAATGTCATACCAATGGAGAATTTGTCTCAATGGTTTTTAGTGAAAACTGCTGTGAGCCAACAAGTCATGTGGCAGCAGGAGCCGTACTTGACTGGTCTAATATTTTGATTTGATTAACCATCATGTAGTGACGTGTATTCACGATATCTGTTGTTTTTGTGTATGCTTTAAATTATGCATCACTTCAAATTTTTACATCTAGTACACCAGCTGGCCAAGATGTGGCAACAAAAAGTCATGCGGTGGCAGGAACAGTACTCAAATAGTCTAATTTTTTAACTTGACTAATCTTCATGTAGTGACATGTATGCACGATAGCTGTTGTTTTCGAGTATGCTTTAAACTATGCATTTCGTCAAATGTTTAGATCTAGTACATAAAAATTTCATATAGTAACAAAATCAAGTGACCTTTTATTACAATATTTTGAGTGCACCTTTGCTTCTTATTTGTGAAGGCAGTAAGAAAGAGAGGATGAGGTTTTCTTGTTAATATGGGATGCTGTAGTTTATTGCAATGGAATTTGTAATTGACTTTTGTCTACTGTTTCAGGATTTCCCAGCTGAAAATTCAGGAGCCATGTTCAAATTCTTTGATCCCAACAACTGTGCAAATGATAGCCAAATCAGAAAAGTTGTTACATAACAAGCAATTAAATGAAGTGCAAAATAAAAATTATAGAGAAACTAGACATGCAGGTGAAATGCAAGGGATAGCCAGGATCAGTCCAAATGATTCGAAAGGTATGAAAAACAGATCAAGAGATGAAACCACCCCTTACATAAGATCAGTCGGGTTGAATAATATTGAGAGAACTGTCCCATTTGCCAGGGATGCAAAGAGGCCAAAAAACATTGATGTTCAAGCAAGGACCTCTGAACATGTAAATGGTGCACAGAATAGCAATTCTCATAAAGGTCGACGTGTAAATGGAAAGGAAGAGTGTAGTTTTGAGCATGATAGGTTGAGAGGATGTCACTCACATGAGAAATTGGTTGAGCCGAAGATTGACAGTTGGAATGATCATCAGATAATGCACATGGAGAAGAAAGATAGTGTCAATCAAAATCCAATTAGGCACCGCACTTCCCGAGGAAGCGTGGAACGAAAAGCTGAGAAGACCATATTAGGAAATACTGCAATGAAATCAATAGGCGATTGCGACATTTTAAGTGGTGATGGTAACTATATTGGTTCAAGAAACTCTGTTCTAAACAGGAAAGTGATTGATGCAGCTGATACCAGGAAACTAGATTCTTACAGTGAAGATCCATCTAGATGCAGAATACAGAAGAGGGATTATTTTGTTCATAGCAGGAATGACAAGAAACGATTCAGGAGTGAAGATGGTGAACAATCTGAAACACGCAACCGTTTAGGAAAGCAATACAAAAATGATTCTGGGGAAGATAAGAATTTTGTCAAAGAGCAAGTTATAAATGGATTCGAGTCAAGACAAGATCATGGAACAAGATCGTGGATGAACGAAGCAAGGGCACCAGAACATGGCAATAAAGCTCACTTATCTGAGACTACAGGACCTGAAAGGTTATCATTTATGTCAGATGAAACACATGAAGATTGCAGAGAAGAGGTGCAGACAAATGGAGAGCAGAGGAGGAAGTGGTCAAAAGATAGTGAATTGCCAGAAATCATGGGTGCAGACAAGCATGAGATCTGGTCAAGTAATGCTGGAATACATTCACATGGAGTTGGCAATGTGCTACTTGACAATAGCTTGCAAAATACAACTGGTTTTAAAGGTCAATTGATGCAAGCAAACAGCATCAAGAGTTCTATTTCATTACCAGAAGTAAAGCACACTGATAGTACAGTTTATTCCTTCGGTTACGGAGATGGTGCTGAGGCTGGGTTCAAGCTGCAATTAGGTGTGGATGAAAATTCAAAATTATTAGGAATGTCAAGAGAAGTGAATGCTGAGTTGCCAAAGGAAGCAGGTGCAATTAACTACGGAGCAGAGGAAATGAAGGATAGCTTTCAAAGACACCATGGAGAGTCCATCTCGGAGGAAGCTAGCAAATTTCGAGTTTCCCCTGACACAAGCAGGGAGAAACGACATAGCAAAAATATTTTGCAACGTGAGAAGGAAGTTATGTATGAGAAAAAAGAAAGTTGTTTTGATCTTTCATTTAGCAGGAAAAGGCGAATAGAGGAAATGAAAGGCATACATACAAATAAAGACAATGGTAGCAGGCAAGACTATGGAAACATCTCCAATGACCACGGCAGAAAAAGTATCAGTCTTTCTTCTGATATGGATAAAAAAGGGAGGAGAGGACACACACATCAAGTGCAGTCTAGAAATGGATTTGAGTCAGGACAAGATCATGAAACAGGATCATGGATGGATGAAGCAAGGGTGCCAGAACATGGCAGTAAAGGTCACCTATCCGAGACTACGGGACCTGAAAGGTTATCATTTATTTCAGATGAAACCCATGAAGATTGCAGAGAGTGGAGGAGGGAGAAGTCAAAAGATAGCAAATTGCCAGAAAATGTGGGTGCAGACAAGGGTGACATCTGGACATGTAATGATGGAACTTATTCACGTGAAGTTGGTCATGTGCTACTTGACGAGAGCCTTCAAAATACAACTGTTATTAAAGGTCAAGGCACATCAGCAAACAACATCAAGAGTTCTATTTCATTACCAGAAGTAAAGCACACTGATAGTACAGTTTATTCCTTTGGTAATGGAGATGGTGCTGAGGCTGGGTTCAAGCTGCTATTAGGTGTGGATGAAACTCCAAAAGACTTGGGAATGTCAATAGAATTAAATGCTGAGATGCCAAAGGAAGCAGGTGCAATTAGCTACGGAGGAGAGGAAATGAAGGATAGCTGTCAAAGACACCATGGAGAGTCCATCTCTAAGAAAGCCAGAAAATTTCGAGTTTCCCCTGACAGAAGCAGGGAGAAACGACATAGCAAAAACATTTTGCAACATGGCAAGGAAGTTGAGTATGAGAAAAAAGAAGGGTGTTTTGATCTTCCATTTAGCAGGAAAAGAGGAATAGAGGAAATGAAAGACATGCATACAAATAAAGGCAATGATAGCAGGCGAGACTATGGCAACATCTCCAATGATCACGGCAGAAAAAATAGTAGTTTCTCTTCTGATATGGATAAAAAAGGGAGGAGAGGACATGCACATCAAGTGCAGGCTAGAAATGGATTTGAGTCAGGACAAGATCATGAAACAGGATCATGGATGAATGAAGCAAGGGTGCCAGAACATGGCAATAAAGATCACTTCTCAATGACTATGGGACCTGAAAGGTTATCATTTATTTCAGATGGAACACATGAAGATTGCAGAGAGCAGAGGAGGAAGATGTCAAAAGATAGCAAATTACCAGAAATCGTGGGTGCAGACAAGGGTGACATTTGGTCAAGTAATGATGGAACTTATTCATGTGATGTTGGTCATGTGCTACTTGATGATATCCTTCAAAATACAACTGTTATTAAAGGTCAAGGCTTACCAGAAAATGACATCAAGAGTTCTATTTCATTACCAGAAGTAAACCACAATGAGAGTCCAGTTTATTCCTTTGTCAATGGAGATGGTGCTGAGGCTGGGTTTAAGCTGCAATTAGGTGTGGATAAAACTCCAAAAGATTTAAGAAAGTTGAGAGAATCAAACTTAGAGATTCCAAAGGAGGCAGGTGCTACTAACTACAGAGCAGAGAAAATGAAGGAAAGCAGTCAAAGACACCGTGGAGAGTCCATATATAAGGAATCTAGAGAATTTCGAGATTTTCCTGACAGAATAAGGGGGAAGAGGGATAGGAAAAACGTTTTGCAACATTGGAAGGAAGTAAAGTATGAGAAAAAAGAAAGGTGTTTTGATCTTTCATTTAGCAGGAAAAGAGGAATACAGGAAATGGAAGGCACAGATACAAATAAAGGCAATGGTAGCAGGAAAGGCAATGGCAACATCTCCAATGATCATGGCAGAAAGAATAGTAGTTTTTCTTTTGATATGAATAAACAAGGGAGGAGAGGACATGCACATCAAGTGCAGGCTAGAAATGGATTTGAGTCAGGACAAGATCATGAAACAAGATCATTGATGAATGAAGCAAGGGCTCAATTATCTGAGACAATGGGACCTGAAAGGTTATCATTAACTCCAGAAGAAACACATGAAGATTGCAGAGAAGAGGTGCAGACAAATGGAGAGCAGAGGAGGAAGAGTTCAAAAGAGAGTGAATTGCCAGAAATCTTTGGTGCAGACAAGGGTGACATCTGGTCAAGTAATGCTGGAGCTTACTCACGTGAAGTTGGCCATGTACCACTTGAGGACAGCTTGCAAAATACAACAGTTATTAAAGGTCAAGGCATGCAAGCAAACATCAATAGTTCTATTTCATTACCAGGAGTAAATGACACTGATAGTACAGTTTATTCCTTTGTCAATCAAGATGGTGCTGAGGCTGGGTTTAAGCTGCAATTAGGTGTGGATGAAGTTCAAAAACCTTTAGGAATGTCAAGAGAATTAAATGTTGAGATGCAAAAGGAGTTTGGTGCTACTAACTATAGAGCAGAGGAAGTGAAGGATAGCAGTCAAGTCCATGCTGGGGAGTCCAACACAGAGACAGCTACAAAAATTGGAGTTTCCCCAGACATAAGCAGTGAGATGCGAGATGGAAAAAACATTTTGCAATGTGGAAAGGAAGTTAAGTATGAGAAAAAAGAAAGGTATTCCGACCTTTTATTTAAGAGGAAAAGAGGAACAGAGGAAACGAAAGAAACACATACAAATAAAGACAATGATAGCAGGCAAGGCAATGATAACATCTCCAATGATCACAGCAGAAAAAACGGTAGTGTTCCTTCTGATATGAATAAGCAAGGGAGGAGAGGACATGGGCATCAAGTCATAGATCACAGAAAATCTACCAGTGACAAATTTGATCCCAGAAGACAATACACTACAAATGGAGAAAGAATTAATATTCAGTTTTCCCATGCTGATGGGGCAAGGGATGAAGCAATGACTGAACAGGTTTATGCATATAGTGATAGGAGAGTTGGTAGGGATATCCTTTACAAACGGGAGAACTTCAAGACAACATCACAATCAGAGCACCATGGTTATGGTGCAGAAAGGGATAAGTATAAA
Source organism: Pseudotsuga menziesii (assembly GCA_001517045.1). Classification (NCBI taxonomy): domain Eukaryota; kingdom Viridiplantae; phylum Streptophyta; class Pinopsida; order Pinales; family Pinaceae; genus Pseudotsuga; species Pseudotsuga menziesii. The sequence continues at coordinate 426,457 of LPNX011215773.1, read as the reverse complement.
AGAAGAGACAGTTGTGGTGATTAGTGTGACACCATGCACAAAAGCAGAAAGAGTTAGATTTGATCTAGAAGAAACAAGGAGAAGAATGTAGAAAAACTCGAGAGTATTCTGCCAATGTGGAAAGAAGGGGAAAGGCTGTATGGCCCATTTTCTAGTTGTGACTGAATGATGACAATATTCCACCCCTGTTTAACATCAATTGTTGATACCTTTACTGGGCTTACAATTTATTTGCATGGTTTCTAATGCAATAAAAAAGAAAGGTCAGCGCAACGCTGTTTATCTGCCAGTGTGTCTACTTTGAACATGGCTAGAGACATGATAAGCATTCTGTGCCTTAAAAAGAAGTGTACACATTTAATAATCTAAAGTCCGATCATAACTGAATCTGTTTATCCTTTGGGACTACAGCAATATTCTTGTAGTCTTCTTTGATGCAGTTGTATAACTAATTCCAGAACATAATACATGCTTGAATAAGGTTCTTATCAATAGGTCAATTTCGTTGCTATGTTCATCATGGCTGTTTTGTATGTTGTGCCTGTATTTTCATCAATGGTTTCCCATAAACATTGATTGGTTTAACATGGAAGCAAAAGACTTTATATTGGTTACATGTGGCAATTTCCTTAGGAATGTTCACTATTTTCATTAATTCATATTTTGAGCTAATGAGATTGCAAAAATCTAGCCTTAAACACCCTCACGTTCCTTATTCTAGTATACTTCCTATACGATTCAGAGAACCAATCATTCACAACTGAGCTGATTAATGGAGATGGGGTGTCATTTATTTTATGTTTATTTTCCGTTTTATTCCAGAAAAGATATTTAAATTACTGGGCAACATTTGGTATTTCAGTCACTGCAGCTTCCAAGTCTGCAGAGTCAAAATACTAGCATCTCATTAGTACCTAACGGAAAAATATTTTTTTCAATGATAAAACTTTTTACTCTTTGTTTGCGTGAAGTCAATTATTTTTCTCCCCAACATTGTTATTTTTTAGGCATAGCTATACTACCGTCTTCACTTCTAAGTTTTTAACCAATCAGTGATCTGTATTTACTATTTTTCGCGTTGTAACCTATATTATCAAAAGACCTTTTTATCATTTTAAACTTGCTTTCTTCAGGGTGGGAAGACCACATCGAGAATGTAACTCTAGTGAATGACTTGTAATCCATTGACCTTGGCATTTCTGACAAGAGTTAAATTACATTTCAATGCTTCCTTACTATTGACTGACTTTCTTTGTCAACTCAATCTCCAAGTGCATTTAGAACATGGCGTAAGATCAATTGAATATTGTTCATATATATATAATGCAGGATACCTAATGTCGCTTGACAGTGAGAAGTCTAGCGAAAAACAATATTTTTAAGAATTTGTCAAAGTTTCAATTTACTTGTTTTACAATCCGTAGCTACAAAAAAAGTTAAATGATCAATGAACTTGAGTTTTAGCTGCTTAGTGTTAGTGTATAATTTGGGAATATACTGCAAGAGGAGATTTCTTTAGGCCTTTGAATGCAACAGACATTCACATTGAAAGCAAGTCGAAGCCATTGAGAGAGTTCTTGTGGTGTCAGGTAAATGCATGGTTTTCTTTTAGCCCTGAACCTCACCAGCCCAAGATGAAAGCAAATCCACCAAAAGATGCCATAGCCATATTGTGTGAAAGTGAAAGATAAGTTTGAATACCACAGGAACAACTAGAAGCTCTTGTCTAAAGGGGTGTTTTGATGCCAATATAACCATTGATGATTGTTGCATGTGGTTTGGCTCAGGGGTAAGGGGTGTTGGATGCTTGAGCAACCATAATCAATTTATCAATGTTTAAATCAGACTAAGCAATGGGGTTGAATGAGGTACAATTGGGGAGCTGTCTCAAAATGTAAGCCTACCTGTAATAATTGTTCTGTACAGTAAGATGTTTAACAAATTCTCTTCAATCCTTGAAGTCTTTATGTGAAGGCATCTTATATTTCTTCGTTCTACATCTTTGTCTTTTTCTGCATTTGTGTTTAGTCCCTTAAATTTCCAACTTGGTGTTGAGGCTGGTTCACGCATATAACTACAATCTGCATACCAGAATAGAAGTGCCTTCTTGTTGAGATAATAGTGTCATGAATATGAAGAATGAAGTTGTCAATATTACATTTATCATGTTTAGGATTTGCCTCACTCATCGATTCCCATCTGGTTATGGAGCAATAACTTCATTCGAAGAGGTTTTTGTGGCTTTTATCGTGTCTTTATATTTTCCTTTCTAATATTAATTATATGAAGTCTTTTTTATTTATATTTGTATTTATTATTTTATTTTTACTATATACTTTATATATTTTGTTTATGTGTAAAACATTGTGTTTCCCTTTAGAATTGCTTTGTCCTCAAGTAATCTGTGTTAAGTTTGTTTTCCATTGTGTAGAGTCATCTTGATTTCGGAGCGTGGTTGAGTATTTGTGAAGTTTCTTTTGTAGTGGAAATGTGAGATTTGTGAGTTCTTTTAATGGATGATGTAGGCTTCTTTACCCATATGATTTGTAGTTCTTCCCTTGCTACTTGAATTCCATAAGTTGTTCTTTGAGGTTCATGGCCTTGGTGCCTAGTTGCATCAACCGTTATGTGTCTAATACAATGTCCATCTTATTGAGTGGGTGAGCATAACATCTAGTTTGCAGTTCCAAACTTTGTATTTGTGCAGAAACTTTATGGCACCTTCCTCCCTTGACTTTTTGACCATCGATGACCATACTAATGAGATCCTTTAATGGGTATACAAAAAGGTTTAGTTGTTTTATGAGATTAATATCCATGAAATTGTGGGTACTTCTAGAGTCTATGAGGATCATGGTATTTTTATTCTATATGCTTTCCTTGAGTTTTAATGTCTTTGGTTCCATTTTTCCTGTAATTGTTGCAAGTGATATAATGGGGTTTTCATCCAGAATGCTGTCTATTTCCATTGTTCTTTAAATGAGGTGGAATATATCTTGTTATATATGGTTGCACCACTTCTTTTTTCCCTCTAGCTTTATTTTGAACCTGTGATTCTTCTTCCTTGTGACACTGCCTAGTGCACGTGATTGTTAGACTTGTCCGAGTATAGCAAGTCTTTTTCAGCGAAGGCCTCTACTTCCCTTATATTTATAATTTTGTGGCGATATAAGTGTTTGGATGCACATCTATGACTTGGAACTCGATTCTGACCACATCTACGACAATTACTTTCCTTAATTTTTCCCTTCTTTATTGGAGTCGCTGATGGAGGTGTCTAATTCTCTTTCAACTTCATAACTGTCTGACTTTCGATTGCAACATTTATGCCTTGGGAACCCCTTTTCTCCACAATATTTGTATTTACCCAAGTTTCCAGGAAACTTGGGTATGGGTACGGGGACACCACATTTTGAAAAAGGGTACTTGGGTACGTCGGGTATGTATATATATATATATAATAACAGTCACATCGTACAATCATATTTCAGATTTCTTCATAAATTATGAATCATGATTCATAATTATAAATTCGATGATTATTTGAACAATGAACATTTAGATTGAAAATTTGAAACATAAAATTTGATAAATCATAGACTCAGTAGATATCAATTGGAAGAGTGAAAATTACATAAAATTTGATAAATCATTGTACTAGGTAGTTGTGACAAACAATAAGATATTATTTTAAACTCCTATTTGTACTGCTGTTACAGGCAATAAAAAATTGCAAATTGCCAAATATATTCCTGCGTTGATGTGAGTGTATTTCTCAATATTAAATACATATGTATATTTTTTATGTGCGCATTTGGTAATCAAATTTTGTTCGATGAGTGCTGAACACAAAACCATAAAAACATTCATTGTAAATCAATGCAAAATCAGTCTACCATATTGGGATAATATTTAGTGGAATTTGAACAGTGTTGCAAAGTGTTTGACATAAGTCTTGAACTAGACTCCATACGTAGTTAGCATAAAATTAGTTTAGATTTGGTTGGGGGTCATTACATTTTCCCCAATGGATTACATTTTACTGAGTCGATTGTACCCACAGAGTACCCAAACACGGGGTACAACATACCATTTTGCCTATAAGTACCCCTTTTTTAATAACGACGTCTCGGGTACATGAACCCAATATGGGGTACAACAGGGTACGTCAGGAGATGTACCTCATGAGCAACCAAGTACCCAGTATGGGTATGTGTACCATACCCGCAGGTATAGGTACCTTGGCTACATAGGTTGTTAGAAAGTGGCAACAAGGAAGGTCTTCTATCATTGCATGTGTACTTGCATGCTAGAAGACAAACCAAGAAGCCAAATGTATTAATGTGATTTTCCAAAGTTTAGACTTGGGAAAAGTACATTAAGTGATCTAATTATTAATTGACTTAGTGGAGTCACTTTTATAAAGTTAAAGTGAAAATAATTGAAGTGATGGCTAATCTAATCTTGGCCATTAATCTCACCGGAGGATCTCATCCATTGATCCATAGTGAGAGTTAGGGTTTTCGCTTAGCCGTTGAGTTAGAAGGAGATTTGGTGGAGATGACACACACATAGACAAACATAGAAGTTAGAGGAAGAAGTTTGCAGAGAAGACAGATGAGCATTCATCCGAAGAATTCACAGAGTGATTAGGCAGAGCACAAGGCCGTACAAATTCCTTGAGAGGGAGGCCATATAGATCTGGCAAAGGCTGTACATCATTCGTACATAAGTCGTACAACAGGCCACACGTGTGAGTAGGGTCGTACGAATTCCTTACACCTGACGCATAGACTGTACAGATTCCTTCCGTACACCTGACGCAGAGGGCCGTACAACTGACACAGAGAGTCGTATTGATTTATGGGGTTTTCTCAGTGATTTGCAGAGGTTCGGTTTTGCTAGGTTGGGTAAATCGATCTACTAGATTGTATTTGTTCTATATCTTCATAATAAAATTTCATATCTGATTGCTGCACTGGTTTTTCCATCTTGGGTTTTTTCAGGGGTTTCAGTACCCAAAAATACTGTGTCTTTATTGATGTGATTATTGTTATATGTTTCTCAGTATTTATTTCTCGCTCCATTACTAGTAAGGAAACTTACGTGTGGTTATCAGTGATAAAATCAAAAAAATATACCAGTGTAGCTCAAGATTGAGTTTTAAGGAAATTTACATGGTATCAGAGCTCTGTTGGGCTAAATATGAGAAACAACAATAGTATTGATAGATCGGGGACAGATCTATTGAAGACACAAACCTAGATTTTCATATCTAGGGTTTGACAGGTTCACTTTACTATGGCTGTACAATTGAGAGTTGAGGATAGACTCCAAGGGGCTCAGAAATTTCCTACATGGAAAGAAAGGATCATGAGGATTTTGAATGTTAGTGATGCAGAGGAGCACATTGATTCCACGAAGGTTGCGCCAACAGATTCGACAAAGTTGGCAAGGTGGAAGAAGTTAGATTCCAGAGCTATGTTGATCATCCTGGATGGGGTGAATGACCACATAGTCCCTCACCTTTCCGGGAAGAAGACCACATTGGAAATGTGGAAGGCTTTGGAAGGTATTTACCAGAGCAAGAACTAAAACCAGAAGATGGTGATGCAAGAGAGGTTACGTAGTACCAAGATGGTCAAGGGTGAAGGAGTGGTGGCTCTACTCTGTGTGAGCCTTATCTCACAAGGCTCACACAGAGTAGAGACGAGCTTGGAGCAGTTGGATCTAAGACTGAGGATGGGGAGCTAGTTCAAATAGATCTCAATGGCTTTTCTAAGCCATGGGACACCTTTGTAAAAGGTGTGGTGGCTAGGGAGAAGCTCCATGACTCGCAAAGATTGTGGGATGACTTTGTGCAGGAGGAGACTCGTATGGGTCAATGTTCAGGTTCATCCAACAGTGCCTCACAGATTATGGATGAAGAAGCTCTAGCCTTAGCAAGGAAAAGCAAGGGTAAGACAAAGAAGAAGAAGGGTAGTAAGAAGAACATTGACATGTCCAAAGTCAAATGTTTTATCTGCGACAAGCAAGGACACTTTGCATCCCAGTGTCCAGACAGGAAGAAGAAGACCCTTTAAAGGGATCTTGGACTTGGTGCATTCGAATGTTTGCGGACCCATGAGTGTCCAATCATTCAGTGGCTATAGTTATTCTGTCACTTTCATTGATGACTATTCTAGGAAGACCTGGATCTATTTCCTGAAGGCCAAGTCAGAAGTCTTCGAGTTGTTTCAGACTCTTGTGGAAAACCAGACAGGAAGGAAGATTCGAGTACTGAGGACGGACAATGGGAGTGAGTACACCTCCAATGAGTTCTTGGAGTATTGTTCATCGAAGGGGATCGAGAAAGAGCACACTGTTCCTGATACCTTGCTACAGAATGTAGTGGCAGAGAGAGAGAACATGACATTGGTAGGAGCATCCAAGGCCATGCTATTTGATCAGGGATTGCCACTATTCATATGGGTCGAGGCATACAAGACCGTAGTTTACATTTACAACAGGTGTCCCCACACCAGATGTGACTCATTTACGCATATTTGGGAGTGTCTTCTATTGTCACGCTCATGCTGACACTAGGAAGAAGTTGGACCCTTTTGGAGAGAAGGGGTTACTTGTTGGTTACAACGAGACTTTGAAGGCATACAGAGCATATATTCCGGTTCGTAAGAGGATCATTGTGAGCATGGATGTCCATTTTGATGAGGATAGAGCCTTATGAAGATTTATGGACTTACCAACACAAGAGCAACAACCAACACAGGTCTCGGGGGTCAAGTTGGAGGATCCACAGGTACAAGTACAGGTACAAACATAGGGCATGGGTTTTGATAGTCAGAGGGAGTCAAGTGGATATGATCCTTTAGTCATTGACTTGGAGGATGAGCCGCAGCAGGAGAAGGATATCCAACAGCCACAACAGGTAGACAATAGGCCACGACCTAAGTGGTTTAGGTCCAGAGTCAAGATTCTAGGAAAGTGACTCTTCCACAGAGCTCCATGAGACGGAGCAAACCACCATATAGACTTACCATCATGGCACTTATGACGGAGTTGATTAACTCCGAGCCATCCAGTTTCAAGGAGGCTGCACAACATGATGTGTGGCAAGAGTCTATGGTTGAGGAGTATGACTCCATTATGAAAAACTAGGTATGGGAAGTTGTGTCGAGGCCAGAAGGAAAACGGGTGGTGGGATCTAGATGGATCTACAAGGTAAAGCATGCAACAGATGGAAGCATGGAGAAGTACAAGGCACGCTTCGTGGCAAAGGGTTTTTCACAGAAGGAAGGTATTGACTATGATGAGACCTTTGCCCCTGTCGCCAGGTACTCTTCTATTCAAACTATCATTTCATTAGCAACATAGATGGGTTGGCGCGTTCATCAGATGGACGTGAAGACTTCCTTCCTCAACAGAGTCATAGAGGAAGAGGTTTTTATAGAGAATCCGGAGGGGTTCGAGGTGGAGAATAAGAAGTCGCATGTTTGTAGGTTGTAGAGAGCTCTTTATGGGTTCAAGCAGGCATCTCGGGCATGGTACTCGAGGATAGACAACTATCTACGAGAGATCGGATTCTAGCGGAGTGAGGCGGACCACAACTTATACTTCTTGTTAGGTGAGGTGGCTCTCATACTGGTATTGTATGTAGATGATCTCTTTCTTACAGGAGATGATAAACTGATTGACGACTGCAAGTCCAACCTTGCAGTTGAGTTTGAGATGAAATACCTTAGGTTGACGCATTACTTCCTAGGTTTGGAGGTTTGACATAGAGATGGATGGTTCTTCATTGGATAGGGGAAGTATGTAGTAGAGATATTGAAGAGATTTAGGATGGAGGATTACAAGCCCATGACCATACATCTAGTTTCCAACTGGAGGAATATTGATGCATAGGGGTCAGAGGAGTTTGATCCTACTTTGTATCGCCAATATCGGATCACTCATGTATATGGTTAACAAATGACCAGACATCAGCTTTGCAGTCAACTCTTTGAGCCATTTCATGGTGGACCCTCGAAGAGTACATTGGACAGCTACGAAGCATGTGGTTCGCTACTTCAGAGGTACAATGGAGTACTGGTTGGTTTATGAGCGCAATGGGAGTGTACAGTTAGCAGGCTTCACAGATGTTGACTGGGTAGGATGTGTAGAATACCGGAAGAGCAGTTCAGGTTGTTTCTTCAACATTGGGTCAGGGGTTGTCTCTTGGTTCAACAAGAAGCAAAAGTCAATTGCATTGAGCTCGGCAAAGGCTGAGTACATGGAAACCAGTTTGGCTGCATGTGAGGGAATGTGGCCGAGGAAGTTGATTTCAGGGTTATTCGAGTGTGAGGTAGAGGCTACAGTGGTTCATTGTGACAATCAAAGTGGTATCATGCTATTTGAAAATCCAGTGTTCCATTACCGGAGAAAACACATAGATATCTGGTATCACTTCCTGAGAGACTATGTACAAAAATGAACCATTCGGTTGGAGTACACTTAGACAGATGAGCAGGTGGCATACATTTTCACCAAGGCACTTCACAGGCACAGTTTTGTGAGGTTTAGAGACAAGTTGGGGTTTCTACCGAATCCCTTCCTCATTGATAGGGAGTGTTAGAAAGTGGAAACAAGGAAGGTCTTCTATCATTGCACGTGTCCTTGCATGCTAGAAGATAAAGTAAGAAGCCAAATGACGTATTAATGTGATTTTCCAAATTTTAGACTTAGGAAAAGTACATTAAGTGATCTAATTATTAACCGACTTAATGGAGTCACTTTTATAAAGTTAAAGTGAAAATAATTAAGTGATGACTAATATAATCGTGGCCATTAATCTCACCGGAGGATCTCATCCATTGATCCATAGTGAGAGTTAGGGTTTTTGCTTGGCCATTGAGTTAAAATGAGATTTGGTGGAGAGGATGCACACACAAGCAAACAAAGAAGTTAGAGGAAGAAGTTTGTAGAGAAGACAAAGTAGAATTCATCCAGAGGATTCATAGACTGATCAGGAAGAGAACAGGGCCGTACGAATTTGTTGAGAGGGAGGATGTATAGATTTGGTAGAAGCCGCACAACAACCATAAATTAGCCGTACAACAGACCACACGTGTGAGAAGGGTCGTACGAATTCCTTACAGCTGTCGCAAATACCGTACATATTTCGTACAACTGACGCAGAATGCTGTACAACTAACACAGAGGTCCGTACTAATTTGTAGGGTTTTCTCAGTAATTTGCAGAGGCTCAATTTTGCCAGGTTGGGTAAATTGATCTACTGGATTGTATTTGTTCTATATCTTCATATTAAAATTTCTTATTTGACTGCTGCACCGGTTTTCCCATCTTGGGTTTTTTCGGGCGTTTTCATACCCAAAAATATTGTCTCTATTGATGTGATTATTGTTATCTGTTTCTCAGTATTTATTTTCCGCTACATTACTAGTAAAGAAACTCATGTGTGGTTATAACTAATAAAATGAAAAAAAATATACTGTGTAGCTCAAGATTGAGTTTTAAGAAAAATTACATAGGTATTTACCCTCCCTTTGTCATTGGGCTTCCAAACTATAATTGTTATCCTCAAATGTTTTGAAGGATATTTTGAATTTTCAGAATTCGTGGTTTGGTATAGATCTGGCCTTGAATACAACTTGTCAAAATTTAGGTTTGACCTTTTTAGCATATTTGTTGGGTATGTTTTATATTCTCTGCATGACTAACCTCATTTCGGCGGGGGTTTTCGTGTGACCCACCCCCTTGACTTGGGGGAATGGGGGAAGAGCCCTTGATAATTTTTTTGGGGTTGTTTTTTGCTCAGTGGTTGGTTGTTTTCGACCCATTGTAATCTAATCCCGGTTTGGGAATTAGGGTTTTAGACGTTGGTGAATGCATTATATTATTGTGAATGGTTGAATTAATACAATGAAAAAAGAAACAAAGAGAGTGGCGACTCTCTAAGTTAAGCTAGTTTTTCCCTTTGCAGTTTCCGGGGTAAATTTTTGTGTATTGTATGTGAATGCCATTGTTTACTTTATTTTTTGCTTAATAATTGTATGCATTGTTACTCTTAAACATGCTTAGAGATTTCATTTGATATCAAGACATTATTTGGCTTAAGGGGGATGCCTTTGTTGTTGAGGTTTTAGCTCGGTTCTCGGGTCTGTAATGAACCTGGTTTCAGTGGGAGCTCTGTAGGGGTGTTTCTTTTGCTGAAAGAATGGCGAACAATTCGAGAGTGGAAATCGAAAAAATTAATGGACAAAATTTTGAGCTGTGGAAGCTCAAGATGATGGATCTTCTTGTAGACACGGAGCAATGAGTGATCGTGGATCCAGGTACATAACCTAATGCTACATTGAAAGAATAATGAGATAACTTGGATAAAAAGGTGAGGAGTATGACTTGTCTTTGTCTCTTAGATTCGATATTATTGAATGTCTCTGGAGAAGCACTACAAAGAAGCCGTGGGAAAAGTTAGGGATTATGTATTAATCAAAATTCTTGGTAAATAAATTGTTTTTGCAAAAGAAACTGTTTCATCTTAGGATGGAATATGGGTCTCCTTGACGAGCATCTAAATGTGTTCAATACTTTGGTAAGCCAACAAATCTCAGTTGATATTACGATGGAGGAAGAAGAGAAGTGTATTACCTTATATTCTCTTGCAAACTCTTGGGATAATTTGGTTGTAGCAATAGGTAGTAGTACTCAGTCTACATTGAATTTTGAGGATGTAGTTGCATCCATGTTATTAGAGGAAATGAGGAGATAATCCATGGAAAATCATAGCACTGATGCTTAATCAGTGAGAGGTCATCCCAAAGACTGAAAAAAAATATACAGGGGGGAGATCTAAATCTAGGGGAAGGTCTAAATCTCGGGGATAATCTTTGAAGAAATTATGTTGGAGATGTGGTAAGGATGGTAATTTTAAGAAGAACTGTAGATAAAAAAGTGATGAAAGAGGTAATGACCCAGAGGATACTTGATCCATAGAAGGAAAGTCCTCCTGAGAAGGAGGGTATGTGTACTTGGCTTCTACAAGTACACAATCAGGAAGTGATGTTTTGTTGATTGACTCATGTGCTTCCTTTTGATATGACTCCTTACAAGGAGTGGTTTTGTGAGTATGAAAGGTATAATGGAGGGGATGTCTTCCTAGGAAATGATTCACTAGCCCAAATCACAGGGCATGGAAAAGTGAAGTTACTGTTGAAGGATGGAAGGATTAGAACCCTTCTTAGTGTTTTGCACATTCTAGTTTTGGCTAGAAGTCTGATATATGCTAGCACAATAAGTGATGCAAGTGTAAATACTATATTCAAAAAATATAATTGTAAAATGGTTCAAGGAGCAATGGTTTTGATGATGGGAGTTTGGTGTGGAACTCTGTACAAGTTGTTGGGAGGCATTGTCGCTAATGGGTGTAACAACTCAATTGATTACGAGAATAAAAGTGAAGAAAGTAAAGACCTTGAAGTCTCTGTAGGAGATATTATCTTGTGGCATCGAAGGATGAGACATATTAGAGAGAAGGGCCTTCAAGCATTACAAGGTAAATGTATGTATAATTGCAAACTAGATTTCGATTTCTGTGAGCATTTTTTTTATAGTAAGCAAAATTGAGTGAAATTCCCTTCTGGTGCTACAAGGGAAAATGAGATAGTGAGGTGTTTGGTCTTGCACCTATTCCATCACTGGGAGGATATGTATATTATGTGTCCTTTATAGATTATTTCTCGATAAATACATGACTATATGTTAAGTTTTCTTTTCAAACATGTTATGTCAAAAACAAAGGATCACTGAAAGAACAATAAGCACAACAGAGAAGAGAACACAAAGATTTATCTTAGGAAACCCTCGCGAGGGAAGAAAAACCCAACAAAAATTCCTTGATATAGACTTCAACCAAGTACAGTGTAAGACCCAAGAAATAAGACTACACAACTTCCTTCACCTTAGATGGACTGCTTCTCCTCTCTCTAAAGAACTTGCTTGAGTGCACAACTTGTCCAAATCAGGGAAACGCCTCTCATATTTATACTAATAAGTTGAGAGGCCTAATAACCCAACAAGGCTGACTTCTCCTTGTTTCCAGGGTCGACTTGCCTTGGAAGACTCATAAATACATTTTAATAATACTTTTGTGGGTACTACTGACCCGACTTACAACAAAAGGTTTTACTTAAAGACTTTACATGATCAAATACATCAATGACATCCCTAATCAGAGGAACAACATCTTTGGAAGGGGTAAATAATAATAATAATATACAAAATAGAGTATCTTTCACAGTTACATTTCTTTAACACTCCCTCTTAACAAGGAAGGTATTTCATGACACAACAATACATTTGTACAACTAACTGGTAAGTCTATACGTCATATAAAGTTTTTCCAAATTACATTAACATCATCATTGTTCATGGAATATTTTCATCACGATGCATCACATCTCGTCCCATCATCATCAGCATCACATCTTGTCACATTGTCATGAACATCGCATCTTGTCGCATCCTCATGAGCATCACATCTCATTGCATCATCACGAGCATCACATATTACCGCATCATCACAAGCATCCCATCTAATCATATCATCATGAGCATCATATCTCGTCGCATCATCACAAGCATCCCATCTCGTTGCATCACTGTGAGCATCACATCATCTCAGGTATCCTCATCCTGAGCATTACCTGTAATGATACACATACAACCACAACACAACATCACAAATTAATGCAGAATCACCCACAACATCAAGAACGATGGAATCTCATTGTCCACAAATGAATGTAGGACCACAACGTTTGCAAATGAATGCAGAACCATAACAATATCTATAGGCACTCAAATCTACACTGTCATCACATCATCAATAACAATCTCATCATCACTCCGTCTTTCCAGAGAGGTCCTTTCGGCCTACACTAAGTTCGCCTCTAAAATATTCAAACTTCACATGAGACAAAGGCTTAGTTAACACATCTGCAACTTGCTCCTCCATAGGAACATACTGGAGCTTTATGGCTCCTCTTTGCACCATATCTCAGATGTAATGATACTTTATCTCTATGTTCTTGGACTTATCATGGAACGCTAGGTTCTTTGTTAACTTGATGTAACTCTAGTTGTCACAATAGATATTAGTTGCATCCATCTCAGTATCAAACAATCCTGTCAATAACTTGCGAATCCATATTGCTTCACTACAGGATGAACATGTTGCAATGTATTCAACCTCTGCTGTATTGAGCGCAACACTGGTTTTCTTTCTACTAAGCCATGAGATCACACCTAATCCCAAACTGAAACAACACCCTAAAGTGCTCTTTCTATCTTCAGTACTTCTCGCCCAATCTGAATCAGTGTAGCCACATAATCGAAACTCACGATTAACTGCATATGTGAGGCCACAATCCAATGTACCCTTTAGGTACCTCATCACTTGTTTTGCTGCAACTAGGTGAACATGTCTGGGTTCCACCATATACTGACTCAAGGTGTTTACAACAAAACATATATCTGGTCTTATATTTGTCGAGTACATCAGTGACCCGATAATTTGTCTATATAGTGTGACATCTATACTTTCTGAATAATCATCATTCAGGAGCTTCTGGTTTGTCACCATCAGAGTGTTCGTTTCCTTACAATTCAACATCCCAAATCTCTTTAGGATATCAACTACATATTTTCTTTGGTTTAGGAAAATCTCATCTGGGAACTGCCATACTTCTAGACCTAAGAAGTAATTCATCATGCCAAGGTATTTCATTTCAAATTATGCCGCAAGATTCTTCTTACATCCACTGATGAGCTTCTCCTTTCTTGTCAAAAATAAATCATCTACATATAATTGTAATATCATGATTCCGTCATCTTCAACCTTATAGTAAAGGTTGCAATCGGGTTTACTTTTGACAAAGTCCAAGCTCATTAGGAAGCCATCAATTCTTCCATACCATGCTCTAGGTGCTTTCTTTAATCCATATAATGCTTTCTGTAGTCGACATGCATGTGTTTTCTTGTCATGTGTCTCAAAACCTGGAGGTTTTTCAATGTACACTTCCTCATATATGACACCGTTTATAAAGGATGTCTTTACATCCATTTGATATAACTTCCATTTCATCTTGGAAGCCAAAACAAGAATGGTTCTGATTGAAGTATATATGGCTACTGGTGCAAACACCTCTTCATAATCAATCCCTTCCTTATGAGAGAATCCTTGTGCGACAAATATTGCTTTGAACTTTTCAATACTACCATCGGTTGAATGCTTTGTCTTAAAAATCCATTATGAAGAGACCACTGATTTATCCTTCAGTCTTGGCACTACTTCCCAAACTAAAGAAAATAATTGACATTAATATTAAAACTTATATTCACACATTCTGTCAAACACTTGAATATCTAGGGTTTTTAATTAAAATTTTACTCATAAATTTAAAATAAAAACCACCACTTCAAGGTCTTCTCAAACACTGAAGTATCAATCCAATACATGAGACATATATTTTGGTCAAAAGACCGGGAAAAACCCCAACTCTAGCGAAAACTAGAAGATTTTTTTTAAAATAAGAAGAGTAAGAAATTTTCTTCAATACAAAATTAATTCCTTCAACCCTCACTGACAAAATTACACCAAACTGGAGAAACAAACAAAACACCTCGAAAATCATGCCAAATAACAACTGTAAGACCCCCACACATGTTGTATGATTGTACCTTTTTGCCTCAAAATTCGTGCTACATGTGCCAAAAATAAATGCTGCTATACGACTTGTCTTTCTGTAACATCAATGCCTTGGGAAATGTGCCCACACGTGCTACTGTACAGTCCGTGACTCTGCTGATGTACGGTCCTTCTGGCTACCCTGGAAAATGTGTTGCTTCTCCTTGCCTTAGGAATCGTTCCATTGCTCTAGGGTATCTCTTCTCACTTTTCACTTCTCTTCTTCCTCTGTCTTCATTAATGGTGTGTATCATTTGTCCTTTCCTTCTTTGTTTTATACTTTAAAATTTGTAACTACCTATCTTAACCACCTAATCCCAGGTTGAGATTCTTTTACAAAATCAAGGGCCATCATTTAATGCACTCACATTTAATAATTAATTTACTTTAATTATAAAATAATCACTTAAGTGAAACCCATTCTATAAGGTAGAAAACATCACTTTATATATATAACATTCAATTATTACATAAATATACAAATGGCAAAGTCTAAGTCCTCCTCATCACACTCACACGAAAAATATGAGCAAGGACCTTCAGAGTTATCTTTCAACAATCCCTCTTAACGAGGAAGGTCCACAACACCATCTCCATCTCTAACTCCTCAAACAAATCCCTCTTGCTCTGGAATATTTCTCTGGAATCTTTCTCTAATACAGGTGCTCAACTCCATACTGGAACTTTAAAGCCTAAGACTCGACTTGAGCCTCATCCACCTACTCATCAACACCATCACTGGACTAGATGAGTCTCCCACCAGTGCTCTCGAGAGAATCACTCTCCTCATCAGAACCATGCACATAAGATGCAACTCTCGTCTCATCCTCTGACTTTGGAAACCACCCACTTGCTCCTGGGCGTACAATGCATTAGAGGAAATTTCAACTCAAAATGGGCCTCCTAAGGAAAATAATAAAATAATAAAATAATAGTTAAAATAATAAAATAATATTTATTAATTTTGGAGGAAGAAAAGAAAAAGAACTATTTTTTTGTTTGTATTTTCGACATATCTCCCTATGTGTTTACTCAAATTTTGACCGGGAGAGCTCGTTGGATGCAGAATTAAATTCTGCATCCAACGAGCTCTCTTGATCGAAATTTGATTAAAAACACAGGGATATATGTCAAAAATACGAACAAAAAAAGTAGTTTTTTTATGATACCTATCCCCAAATTTATATTAAAAAATTGTTAAAGACCTATATGATATTTCAAATTTAAATCAATTTTATTGGCTAACACACGATGACATGGAATTTGAATTAGGGTTGAAAGACCCATTTTGAGTTGAAATTTCCTCTAATGTGCCCTCTCAAAACATAGAGCATGTCCCCGCGATCTCCTAAGATAATGGTAGTACCAAGTAGCTCATCTTTCCGATATAGGAAAACATGGCTAGATCTCACCATCATCCCATAACCTTCATCCTCGAAGGATGATATTGAGATTTCACTAACTCTCATCCCAGGAACAAAAAACACTCGGTGTATCTCCAAGATCTCATCAAGGTCTAGTTGGAACCTGACTGTTCCAACCCCTCTTATTGCCACCTGTGGACTGTCTATATCTGTCTGAATATAGTGTCCTGGTCCCAACTCTGTGATAATCTAAAAGATATCATAGATTCTAGTCACGTGTCTAGTTGCTCCACTGTCAACAACCAGACATTCTAAAAAATAGAGCTCCATATACTGGAATCAATAGAGACAAGAGACAACTCTTATTCAAAATTCGCTGCATAGTCTTTTATTGCTGCAAGCGCTGCCATGTCTCTCTTTGTCTTCTCTTTCTTATTCTTAGGACACCTAGAGGCATACTATCCCATCTGAACACATTGGTCACATTTGACCTGACCGATGTCTTTCTTCTTTTTGTTAGATTTTGTTGCAAGTGCCATGTTCTGCTCCACTTATTCACTAAACTAACTCTGTGAGGCCCCTCTTGAATATGCTCCTGAGTAAAGTCATTCCACACTCTGGACCAATTGGGAATCTTTTGTCTACCTACAATACACTTCAAAAATACGTCCCACTTGGTGAAACCCTTCAGGGATATCCTCACCAGTTTCGAGTCAGGGACAATATATTCTACCTTTGCTAACTCATCCTTGACTAGTTGCACCACATGAGTTAAGTAGGAGGACAAACCCTCATCTTTGTCATCTTGACATTATGTAGCTTTTACTTCAGTGCCATCTTGGGGTTCTCATTCTTGGATTCAAATAAGTTAAGTGTATCCCACATATCTTTAGCAGTTTTCTTCTCTACTAAATGAAGAGTGAGATGATCTTTCACTCCATCTAGGATCACTCTCTGGGCTCTGGATTCAAGGGCTTCAAACTCATCTAATGCATCCTACTATGTAGGCTTGGTCATCTTGGTGTTAACAAAACTCAATATTTTCCATTCTTTTAATACAACAATAATCCTTACTTTCCACGGGAGGTAGTTGGATACACCATCTAATCTATCCTCATACCGTATGCTCATCATTGGAAATTACCTACAATGGATATTAACTCGAAAGAAAACACAACTTCTTTTATCTGTGAATCACAATCTTGAACCCTACTTCAGTACAACTCTGATACCATGAAGAAAATAACTGACATTAATATGAAAATTTCTATTCACACATTCTGTCAAACTCTTGAATATCTAGGTTTTTTGATTAAAATTTTACTCATAAATTTAAAATAAAAACTACCACTTCAAGATCTTCTCAAACACTGAAGTATCAATCAAACACATGAGACATAAATTTTTGTGGTCAAAAGACCGGGAAAAACCCCAACTCCAGGGAAAATCCTAGAAGAAGAAAAATTTATTAAGAAGAGTACTCATAAATTTTCATTAATACAAGAATTAATTCCTTTAATCCTCACTAAAAGAATTACACCAAACTGGAGCAACAAACAAAATACCTCAAAATTCATGCCAAATAACAGCTGTACGACCCCCACATGTGTTGTAGGACTGTACTTTTTTGCTATACTTTTTGTGCCTCGAAATTTGTGCCACAACTGCCATAAATCAATGCTATTGTACGACCTGTCAGTATGTAACAATGATGCCTTGGGAAATGTGCCCACACGTGCTGCTGTATGGCTTGTCAGTATGTTACTGTATGATCCTTCTGGATGCCTTGGAAAATGTGCTGGTGCTCCTTTCCTTGGGAATCATGTCACTGCTCTAGGGTATCTCTTCTCTCTCTTCACTTCTCTTCTTCCTCTCTCTTCATTAATGGTGTGGATCATTTGTCATTTCTCTCTTTGTTTTATACTTTATTTGCAGCTACCTATCTTAACCACCTAATCTAGGGTTGAGATTCTTTTACAAAATCAAGGGCCATCATTTATTGCACTCACATTTAATAATTAATTCACTTTAATTATTAAATAATCATTTAAGTGAAACCCATTCTATAAAGTATAAAACATCAATTTATTTATATAACATTCACTTATTACATAAATATACAAAGGACAAAGTCTAAGTCCTCCTCATCACACCCACACCAAAAATATTAGTGAGGACCTTCATAGTTATACTTCAACAAGCATTCTTTAAGATAGATTTATATTCTTCGATCATGACATCCATCCATTCCTTCTTCTTTGAGGCTTTTTCAAAACATGTAGGTTCTTCATCAACAAGGTTACACATTAATACTACATAGTTGGAGTAGAGTCTTGGTCTCTTCCTTCCTTCTGGTGCGCCATATCTTTCTGCTTCCTGAATTATATCACGAGCCCAAGGTGGTATTCTCCTTGTTGAGATCATCTCATGAGGTGTCTCTATAGGTTCTTGAGGTTCTATCATGTCATGATCCTCTGGTATAGGTTCTTTCTCATCATTTCTAACTGGTGGTTTACTATTAGAGGAAATTTCAGCTAAAAATGGGCCTCCTAAGGAAAATTAATAAAATAATAGTTAAAATAATAAAATAATATTTATTTATTTTGGAGGAAGAACAAAAAAAACTACTTTTTTGTTTGTATTTTTGACATATCTCCCTGTTTTTACTCAAATTTCGATTGGGAGGGCTCGTTGGATGCAAAATTAAATTCTGCATCCAACAAACTCTCCTGATCAAAATTTGAGTAAAAACACAGGGAGATATGTCGAAAATACTGTTATATTTTTATCATTCAAGCTAGCATTAACTTAGGATCTTTAACTGAGAGAACAACAAACACATCAATCAAACACAAGAGACAATATACACAAAGATTTTCCTCGGGGAAACCATAAAGGAGAAAACCCTGCAACTTCCTTACAGATAGAATCAACACCAAAAGTAAAAACCCCAAAACAGTAAGATGATCTCCCGACAGCAGTAGTCTCTTTCTTTGATCCCAGCTTCTTCTCTCTCACTCATGTGCCCCAGTGAGTGAGTGTGTGTGTAATGTGATAAATATAGAGGCTCACTCTCTATTTATATTCTTTCGTTCACTTAATGTCCACTTCAACAAGTCGGCCCCACTTAACAATTACTTACCAGGGCCGACATCTCTATGAGAGTCTAATAACCCTAGTGCCCCACAACTGTGGGGAATTTTCCCTCCGATCAACAAGGAGGGTTAACCTTGACACAATTGTGGGGACTATTGCCCCGACTTACAATGGAGGGTTAACCTCAATGACTTTACATGACTTGTTTATATTATTGAATCTCCCGATAGGAAAATCGGGGCATGACATGACTCAAATACATTACAGAAACTTCCCGGAATAAACATCGGGGTACAATACATAAGATATACAGGTGAATACATTCCGAAGTTACTGGATCATCATCACTGGATCTGGATCATCACTGGATCTGGATCATCATTGCTGGATCATCATCACTGGATCTGGATCATCACTGGGTCATCATCACTGGTGCTATCTCTTGATTCTTCTCGTCATAGGAAGTTCTACAAAGCCAACCCTTTTTCATGTTGGTTGTAGGCCTAGCCTCCATGTAGGTCTTCTTCAGCGCTTATATCTGACCCTAAGTCAGAATGGCTCACCCATCACTTACATCTGACCATGAGAGGAAGACATCCAACACCATGTCAGAAAAGCATGCCCAACACTCACATCTGACCATGGGAGGAACACATCCAAGAACCATGTCAGAAAGGCCCAGCACTTACATTCACCAGCATGATAGGACACACCTACTATCATATGTGAAAAGGCCCTGCACTTACAATCACCAGCATGGTAGGACACACCTACTACCATCTGTGATAAGGAACAACACTCACAACCACTAGCATGATAGGACACACCTACTATCATCTGTGGAAGGGCTCAACACTTACAACCACCAGCATGATAGGACACACCTACTATCATCTATGGAAAGGAACAACACTTACAATCACCAGCATGGTAGAACACACCTACTACCATCTGTGAAAAGGCTCAACACTTACAATCACCAGCATGATAGGACACACCTACTATCATCTGTGAAAAGGCTCTGCACTTACATCTGATCATGTGGGAACCAATCCCATAGTCACATTAGAATGGCTCTCAGCCCTAGGCTGAGGATTCCTGGTAACTGACCAAGTGCCTCCATTCTCCTAGAGAATGGCTTTCAACAATTATATCTGATCATGTGAGAACACATTCCTCAATCACATCAGAATGGCCCTTAGCTCTAGGCTGAGTATTCCTGGAAACTGACCAGGTGCCTCCATTCAGAGAATGGCATGCAACGCTTATATCTGATCATGTGCGAACACATCCCTCAATCACATCAGAATGGCTCTCAGCTCTAGGATGAGTATTCCTGGTAACTAACCAGGTGCCTCCATTTAGGGAATGGAATTCAAGGCTTATATCTGATCATGTGAGAACACATCTCACAGTCACCTCAAAATGGCTCAGCACTCACATCTGACCATAGAAGGAACCAATCCTCTCACCATGACATAATGGCTTAGCCCTTACTTCTGACCATGGAAGGAACCAATCCTCTCACCATGTCAGAATGGATCACAGACTCATCACTTCCCTTTGGAGGGAACCTCGATCTAGAGAACACCAAGCTTCTCCATGAAGTACTCAAACTTCACTCTGGCCAAT
Source organism: Pseudotsuga menziesii (assembly GCA_001517045.1). NCBI lineage: Eukaryota > Viridiplantae > Streptophyta > Pinopsida > Pinales > Pinaceae > Pseudotsuga > Pseudotsuga menziesii. Next base: position 405,619 of record LPNX011215773.1, on the reverse strand, counting down.
CGCTTAGTCAACACATCAGCTATGTGTTCGTTCTTCTCAACATACTAGAGCTTCAATGCTCCTCTCTGCACCATATCCTTGATATAGTGATATTTGATCTTGATATGCTTCGACTTGTCATGGAACACCGGGTTCTCAGACAACTTCACACAACTCTAGTTGTCACAATATATACAAGTAGCATCCAACTGGAGATCAAATAATTCAGATAGCAACTTCCTCAGCCATACTTCCTCACAACTAGCTGAAAAAGCTACAACATACTCTGTTTTAGCTGTATTCAGTGCCATGCAAGACTGTTTCCTGCTAAACCAAGAGATCACACCTGATCCCATACTGAAGCAGCACCCTGAAGTGCTCTACCTATTGATGGCACTGCCTGCCCAATCTGAATCAACATAACCTTCCAGGTTAATCTTTTGATTCACCTCATACTTGAGCCCATACTCAACTGTACCCTTCATGTACCTTACTGCATACTTTGCAACCATCAGGTGAACATGTCTCAATGTGTTCATAGCAAAGCAAATACCTGGTCTTGTATTCATCAGGTACATCAAGGACCCAATCATCTGATGATACATCATAGCATCAACCGCTTTTGATGAAGCATCACTCAATAGCTTCAGGTTTGATGCCATAGGTGTGGTCATGGCCTTCCAGTCCATCATCTCGAAGCTCTTCAGGATCTCTACCGCATACTTCCCTTGTCCCAAGGAAATTCTGCCACACCTCCATGCCTAGAAAGTAGTGCATCATATCCAAGTCCTTCATTTCAAACTCGGCAGCAAGTCTCCTTCTTGCAACTTTAATGAGTTCCTCTTTTCTGCTAGGAACAAGTCATCGACATATAACAGGAGCATTACTGGTCTTCCACCTTCAAACTTGAAGCAAAGGTTGGAATCCACTTTACTCTCAGTTAAGCCTAGAGTCATCAGTAATCTGTCCATCTTATCGTACCATGTCGAACCTCAGGATCTTCTGCAGTCACTCCCTCTGAAGTGAAGCATCATTCTCCCTCTGTCTTTTGTACTCTATGCACTGAAACATTCTATACGGGAGTGACAAGTAGCTTCCTCTACTACTAATATTCTATGTATCCATCTAGGGTCACTGGATACCAAGATCTTCTATCTTGAACCTTTTCAAAAGTTCTTGTCGCACCCACTATAGGATTTCATCTTCAACCTTGTAGCAAAGGTTAAGATATTCATCAAGCTCTTCATGTATGTGTTATCTCATGGGTGTCTTCTGAGCTCATACAAGGCCTTCTTTCATTTGCACACATGATTTTGCCTTTCATGTGTCTTAAATTCTAGTGGCTACAAATGTCTCTTTGTAGTCTATGCCTTCTTTTCATGAGAAGCCTCGTGCTACGAATCTTGCCTTGTATCCCACGATGTTTCCATCTACTGCATCGATACTGCATCCTAAACATCATTCTTCTTGAACTAGTATTCCCTTTCTTCTTGGTTACTTCTTCATAGCTGGAAGGTTCTGCATCAATGATGTCGCTGCATTTGTCATATTATTCTTCATCTTGAACTGTCGTCACTTGTTTGTCAGACCAAGTCTCATCCTTCTTTGCTTGTAGGCGATTTTACGCGATCTTTCCTACAAGTCAAATGCATTATTTGTATGGTTAGAAACATTTCATAAGGTATATTCATAATGAAAAATTCTTTTGCATCAAGATATATGATTATGCAACTATTTGAGCCAATACAACATTCATCCATATCTCGCGGAATCTTTCTAGATGCCTTCCATCTCTACCAGGACAACATTGAGATTGTGCAATAATCCAATATGTCAACAAAGAGGTTTAATTCTAGATAAGTAGCAATGGAGAGTTGTATAGCACCATGAGCTACTTACCCATTACATCCATATTAGTAGTATATTGTCATTAATGCAAACATTGTATCATGCATAATACATCAACTGAATATAAACAAATGCATAACAAAACAATATCATGAAATGACAATTGAATACTTATCTTTATTCATTTCGTTGGTAGACTCCTTCTTGAGCCTTTCGCTTCATCATCTTCTTCATTCATGACTTCATCATTTCTTATCCAAATGCTGAAGATAGATAAGAGGTTCTTCAAGAATTGAGTTCTTCATATTCCTCATCGCTTGAGTTATCTTCTTTGGATCGTGAGAGCTTGATCTTCAGTTGCTACCATCTTCTCTTCTCTTATTATGAGTCGAGCTTCTTCTTCTTCCTAGAGTCTGCTAAAAGTAATCACTTCCTTCTGGCATACATTCCTCGAATGAATGAATCCCATGATCTTGGGATTCCATTCAAGGTGGCTATCACCACTTCTGCATTCTTCACTTCTTCTTCTACTGCTACAAGTTGTCTTTCATTTGAGAGACCCTCGTAAAGTATGACTGTATAGTTTCTGCATTCTGGATATTTATATTCTTCAACTGTTTTCTCAAGGTCATATTCTGATTTATGTTCTTCCCTTCAAATAGCTTGGTCAACGAATCAAACATCTTCGGTGTCTTTAGGGAAGACACTAGTGGTACAAGTTGATCTGTGATTGAATCGGCAATGATATTCTTGGCCTTGACCAAGTTCTTCTTGTGTAAGGATTTTAGCGTCATCTCCCTCTGCAACCAGAACCTCTCTACTTATGTAGGTGTCCAATTCATTTTCTTCAAAGAGATCATATACTTCCATGCTTGGAAGTTTTCAACTTCACCAAGCTTATCATCAAGCTGATGTGATAGATCACTTTGAAATGAGAACCTCAAATGAAAATAGCAAAAGATTAGATCTTACTGATTTGAGGTGTCCGTCCTGGTTCCGGAGCTGGCTGATCTAGGGTTTGTCAGAGAAAAACTAATTTTAAAAACTTGGAATCTTTTAGATATGATTGTATAGAAAGATAGACCTCTTCAATGTGAGCTGTCCAATGTACTCCTTTTCTGAAAATAGTGGAGGGAAGTTCCCGGGACAGGAAGGGTCTAGTTTTCCAATTTCTTCTGCAGAAATGTCTGATACTGTTTCCACAGTATCTCCGCAATTAATGCTCCTCTATGTATAAGACCTCGCACTGAGGTATCCTATCCTGTCCCTGTTCCAATACCATGGGTTTCATCAGAATTGGTTTCACCAATTGAGACTTATGATCGTTTTCCCAAGGTGACCTGTTTAAGGACTGTTCTGCATAGCGAAGTTGTATGGGATGCCACGTGTCACTGCTTAATCTTTGGTGTTTGAAACTTCTACCAAATAAATTAAATTCCATGCCCTTTCTGGAAGATCTTCATAAATGTCATTTGGACCTTCGTAGCCCGAGATATAGCAATTCTCCCCAGGTGTCTTGTTTAGGGATGAATCATGGAAGAGGCTGGGACCCTAATTTGGAGGAATCATATCTCCTAGAATATAGCGAATATGAGGCTGAAACTTAGAGACAGTTTAAATAAAGATGTTATGTTCAACCTCTGAAAGTTTTGGCCCTTGAGACTTTTTCAAACCCGAGATATAGCAAATTTACCAAAACTTATAAGTTTCAGTATTTTAGGGTTTTTCAGGCCCAGGGTCAAACTAGGGTTTGACTTTCTTGGATTTTTACCCAACCAAAAATCTTGACCCAAGTCTCTAAAATTGTATTTTGATGAGGAGATAAATCCTATGCTGGGCTCACTCAAAAATTCTTCTTCTGTAAAAAGCCATAATTTCCCGCACCAAAAACTGAAAATGCCTAGAATTGAATTCTGCTTAGATAGAGAGATGCGCCCTTCAATGGAGAGTTAGCCTAGCAAATTGTTGCTGATAGATTGTGCAAAGAGACCTAAAAAATTACAAAGCCCTAGCTTTTTCAGCTGCATAATGTCTTCTTCTCAGGTTAGCTCTGATACTATGTTAGATTTTTATCATTCAAGCTAGCATTAACTTAGGATCTTTAACCGAGAGAACAACAAGCACAACGATCAAACACAAGAGACAATAGACACAAAGATTTGCCTCGGACAAACCATAAAGGAGAAAACCTTGCAAATTCCTTAGAGATAGAATCAGCATCAAAAGTAAAAACTCCAAAACAATAAGATGATCTCCCGACAATAGTAGTCTCTTTCTTTGATCCTAGCTTCTTCTCTATCACTCATGCGCCCCAGTGAGTGAGTGTGTGTGTAATGTGATATATAGAGAGGCTCACTCTCTATTTATATTCTTTCGTTCACTTAATGTCCACTTCAACAAGTCGTCCCCACTTAACAATTACTTACCAGGGCTAACATCTCTATGAGAGTCTAATAACCCCAGTGCCCCACAATTGTGGGGACTTTTCCCTCCGATCAACAAGGAGGGTTAATCTTGACACAATTGTGGGGACTATTGCCCTGACTTACAATGAAGGGTTAACCTCAATGGATTTACATGACTTGTTTACATTGTTGAATCTCCCGATAAGAACATCGGGGCATGACATGACTCGAATACATTACAGACACTTCCCGAAATAACATCGGGGTACAATACATAAGATATACAAGTGAATACATTCCGAAGTTATAAATACATCAACAAATATGAACAAAAAGTAGTTTTTTTTTATGATACCTATCCCCAAATTTATATTAAAAAATTGTTTAAGACCTATACGGTATTTCAAATTTAAAGTAATTTCATTGGCTAACACATGATGACATGGAATTTGAATTAGAGTTAAAAGGCCCATTTTGAGTTGAAATTTCCTCTAATGTGGCCTCTATGATTTTGGGAGCTTCTTTCTCTTCTTCATAAAATTCATCTACATGGGTCTTTCTGGATTTGCTGAAAGCTACATCTTCATCAAATGTGACATCTCTTCTGACCTCAATTTGACGGAAACTTGGAATATGGATTCTGCATGCTTTTGACTGATGACTATATCCAACAAATATTCCCTTCTTTCCTGAGGGGTCCAACTTTGATCTTTTCTCTTTGGGAACACGTAGGTAAACAAGAAAACCAAATATCTTCATATGAATGACTTGATGCTTCTCACCAGTAAACATCTCCTCTGGAGTTTTGTTTCCAAGCGCATCGTGGGATAATTTGTTATGAAAATAGACTGCGGTCTTTGTTGGTTCATCGCATAAATGCACGGGTAGATCTTGATCATGGATCATGGATTTGACTGCTTCCATGATAGGTCTATTCTTTCTTTCTGCTACTCCATTTTGCTGAGGATTATAGGGTGTAGTAAGCTCCCTCTTAATCCCATCTTCTTTGCAGAAGTCCTTGAATTCATTTGAAGTGAATTCTCCTCTGTTATATGATCTTAAGATTTTAATATTATTTTCAAAGAGATTCTCCACAAGAGATTTGAACTCTTTGAATTTTTCAAATACTTCATCTTTCCTTTACAAGAAATATATCCAAGTCTTACGTGAGTAGTCATCAATAAAAGAAACATAATAGACATACCCGCTTAAGGAAGTAGTTGACATTGGTCCGCACACAATTGAGTGGACAATCTCTAAGATCCCTTTTACTTTACTGTTACTACTTGGAAATGGATTCTTGATATTCTTCCCTTGAGCACATCCTTTGCATACCCCTTCATGATTGATATGGATTTCTGGTAGACCTGTTACTACCTTGCTCACAATTGATAATGCTTTGTAGTTTACATGGGCAAGTATTCTATGCCATAGTTTGCATGGACTTGTTGATGCCCGAAAAATCGCAGGTAACAACAGTTAGGGATTCTCCCCAATAAATGTTCCCAACTAGCCCATTACTGTTTGGTATGGGGAATCCGTCTGGTTTACGGTCCGGCTACCGTAGGTCAAGGAACAAATTAAAATGCTTTACTGGTTACAGCCCGATCCACTGTGTATATTTTTTAGTTTTTTGTGTTTAAGTTATGATGTGCAAATGGATATCTAGAAATGCAAATTAATAGAGATAATGAGGAGTGTCACAATGTAATGTGCAGGTTCTTACCTCTTGTATTACCTCTATTGCATCTAAATCACAAACAACCAGAAAATAAGTACAACCAACTAACCTATCCCCAGGGGGCAGAAAATTATGAGTTATCAATGAGTAATGTATTTCTGTGCATGTATTAAGAAAAATTACAGATAGCTGTTACTTATTTAAGAACACATGAACATAAATAGAAAGATGAACAACAATATAGCTTATTGGTTATGACAACCTTCATTACTCACAGTGGAAATTTCATAGAATAAACTATAAGACATTCATAACATGAATAGAAATTCAATGAGTTAGAACGATCTCACAGTTAATAGACATAAGATGAAAACGAAATAGTTCACATTTAACTCATCCATAGCACAACATTTGAAACATTCCACCAAACTTTCTCCAGCAGAAACTTGTAATTCTTTATTGCAAAAGGAAGTAGTTTTTCTTACAATATACTCTAAAAAATTGCTTGGGAAAGGAGTCCCTCTACATCTAAACTCTCCTATATTTATACAAAAAATCAAAACCCTTGGGCTACCCTTCGATGACTCTCGGGCTTCTTGTTGATGTATATGTAACTTCGGAATGTATTCTTATATGTATTTTAAATATTGTGACCCGATGTTTATTCCGGGATGTTTCTATTATGTATTTGAGTCATATTGTCTTACCCCGATGTTCCGATCGGGAGGATTATTAATGTAAACAAGTCTTGTCAAGTCATTAGGTAAGTCCCCACAGTTTCGGGGCACTTGGGTTATTATACACTAATTAAGGTGTAGGCTCGAGTAAGTAATTGTAAGTTAAGCCTACATGATTGAGTGCACTTCAAGTCAACAGAAGAATATAAATAGAGAGTGAGAGTCTCTCTATTTATCACTTGTGAATTACATCACTTGCTCTCTCAAGTGTGGCGCACCTTTGGAGAAGGAAATACTTTGGCTTGACAGAAGACAGAAGGCTGCTGTTGTGTTGGGAGGTCATCTTACTGTTATGTGTTGATGCACTATTGTTCTAGGTATGGTGGTGTGGCAGAATACAGATGGAATCTTCCTTGGACAAGGGAAGTATGCAGTAGAGATCCTGAAGAGGTTCAGGATGATGGACTGCATGGCCTCACCTATGGCATCAAACCTGAAGCTATTGAGTGATGCTTCTTCAGAGATGGTTGATGCTACGATGTATCGTTAGATGATTGGGTCCTTGATGTACCTGAGACCAGATATTTGCTTTACTGTGAACACATTGAGACATGTTCACCTGATGGTTGCAAAGCATGCAGGGGTACAGTTGATTATGGACTCAAGTACGATGCGAATCAGAAGATTAACCTAGCGGGTTATGTTGATC
>LPNX011215773.1:373914-396325 GCA_001517045.1 Pseudotsuga menziesii | reverse complement strand
CTCCATTTATGGTTTCCCCTCCTAAAATCTTTGTGTCTCTTGTCTCTTGTGATGTTCTTATGTGATTGCTGTGCTTGTTATTCTCTCAGTGAAAAGATATTATCATAATGCTAGCTTAAATGTAGAAAAACTAACACTTCCCCAACCCTTCAGTTTCGAAATTTGTCTTGTAGTATGTGCTCATAAGTTATACAATATATTACATTTTAAATCAAAATTTTATAGAAAAATTTATGAAGAGGGGCCAACTTGGTCGTTGATGAAATTTTTCCATGCCCGGGCCTCCGTTGCTATGCCTTCAAAATCAGAAGGTTCAAGAAAACAAATATTTATCTCATATTTGGCAGCCTGGTTCCTTACTACTTCTATCTTTGCTGGACTCAGATGAAACTGATCTTCTAGCAGATAAATACTCACAGCTGCATGTGCTACTACATTCTTTAAAATTCGCTCATCTAGATCCTTTATCTGCTGGATCTCCTGCTTGTCTTCTTGATATCTATTCTGCAGTTGTTCTATGAACAACTTGTGTTTTGGTATCACATCCAGTATTTTCTTTGCTGAAATCTGACATCTATTATATGTAACAAGGACCCTTCTGCAGTATTCAACACATGCTCCCCTTGTTCTCTTTACAATTTTCTTGAATTATTCTGCAACATTAATTGCAAACTCCAATAAATCATAATCCTGCTTTAAACTCTGCCAATATTTACTTGGTAGCTCCGCAGGAGGTTCCTCATTTGTTTCTATCCACACTATTCTTCCTGTCAGAATCTCTAGAATCTCTTGAGATCTGTAAAAAAAATAAGACGTAGTATCCAAAATCTCTTCCAATATGCTATCTATTTGTAAAATCTTACATCTTTATTCCTCAACACATATTTGCAAATGGCGGATTTTCCTTCTCTGAGTGAGAACATGTTCTTTTAAAGGCTGGAAGTCTGTCTTCTGTTCTATAGCATCCTTCAGTGATGCTGTCAATGAAGTATTATGTTCTTCCAAGGCTTCCACCTGTATTTGATATTTCTTTTCTCTTTCTTCTGTGTTGGCCTTCTCCATTTCTAAATCAGCAATTCTGCTTTGTAGCCGGTCCTTTTCCGCACTTAGAGTTTCATAAGACACCTGGAGGTCCTCTTTCTCAGTCCTCAAAACTTGATGCTCTAGCTGTAGCCTCTGTAATTCTGCTAGGCTGTTCTGAGCGTCCTTTTCTGTTTTTATTACAGAAACTTATAAAGCCATCTTATTTGCCTGCAGAGTCTGGAGTTCTGTCTTTGAAGTCCTCACTTCATTCTGCATGTCCTCATATTTCATCTTAAGTTTATGACCTTCATCCCTCTACTTATTCAATGTTTCTTTTAATTGTGCCGCGTTCTTCCTTGACTGCTCAAGATCCACCATCATCCTATCTACATTATCTTCAGTAGCTTGGGTTAGCATTACCCCAGCTCTTGCTGTCAATCTTAGATCTGCATCTGTTCCATACACTAAAGTCTTATCAATTATCATCTTTCTAGATTGTCCACGAGTTTCAACCCTTTTCTCAGTTCTTTTAACAATACTGCCCTTGATCTGTATGATCATGTGCCCCCTGTGTATCCATCTGTTCAGTAGTCTGTTGGTCTTTTTTAGATCCTGTTAATCTTAGACCTTCAATTTCTTCTTGTCTTTTCTTTATCTCTGCTTCTTCCTTTCTCTTTCTCTCCTCCTCTTCCTTCTTTGCTGCTTCCTTTGCAGCTCTCTTTCTTTCTTCTTCTTCATTCTTCAGCCAACTCTCTGCCTATTGTGCTATCCTTATAGCATCTTCTTCCCTCTTTCTGGCCTCTTCTTCTTCAACTGTCTTAGTCTTCTGTGCAGTTTTTCCTTTTCCGCCCACAGTAGTGATTTTATGTTTAAATCTCTTCTTTAAGGTAGTCATATTCTTTGCATTTCTAAATATTTCCTTGTCTTTGTCCTAGAAATTGGTGTATTCAAAATGAATACTTGCCTCCTTGCAGTGACCTGCAACCTTATTTTGGGAGTCATTCCTATGAAAGTTCATCTCACCAAAACGGAAGTGCTCCAGCTCCTGCACGAATTATGCAGTCTGTTTTACCTTTGAAAACTTATAACTTGTTAGGGTTAACCTTGACTTGAGATCGAGTCAAAGGTGGTTAGGTCTAGCACATGGTTTGGGCACATGGTTTGTTGTAGCCCATGGTATTGTCCCATGCTATTGCATGTGTTAACCTTGACTCGGGATTGAGTCAAAGGTGGTTAGGTCTAGCACATGGTTTGGGTACATGGTTTGTTGTAGACCATGGTATTGCATGTGATTAAGCCTTTATAAGGCCTGAGGAGGCTCCATTGTATATAGGCATGGAGGTGAGCGGTGGCTAACTCACTTGGCCCGGATGGCCGGTTTTGGCCATGTAATGAAGATCTTCATTGGTGCTGGTTTTCCCCGCATGGGGTTTCTAGGGTATATTGTGTGTCTATATGTGGTTTCTTGTGATAATGTTTATTTCTCGCTCATTATTATGTTAATGTTGCTCGTTTTAACCTAACAACTGGTATCAGAGCCATGGTTTGGATTGGTTAAGCTCGTTGGTGTTTCTATGTTGAATCAAATTGTGGGGTGCATGTTCGGTGGTACCCGACACCCTTGCAGTAATTTTTGGGTCCATGTGAAACTTAACCGTAGGAAAGTTTGGATTTCTTTGGATGCTAAAAGCACAAGATATCCCTCTTATGCGCAAATAAGGGATGTTGCATCAAGTATGGAATGAACCACTAGGTAGGTACGAGGGTGGTAGGTGTACTCGTAGCCTAGCTTGATGTGGATCAGAGAGGTTGAGTCTTCGATTGTGGGAGAAATGTGAGATGGTTTAATCTCAGTTTTGGGACCAAGATTGATGAGCCATGTATGTGAAGATAATTCCTAGAGAACTGGTGGTTACAGCGGCCGATGACCCATGTAATCCGGTAGATGGATTTTTCTTTATATGGACATCAATGATAGAGTTTGGATGTAGGTACAAAGGGAGCATGGAAAAAGACGAGCAAGGAAGCGAGCATGGAAAGAGAGAGGATGAAGTAACAGATGGTGATGATATAGTCACCATGAAGACACATAAAAAAAAATTGTAATGGAACATTTTGCATGTAAATGGGCATATGGATGTAAGACCTGGTAAGGCATGCATACCCCTGGTAACTCACCGGTAAAGTCGGGAGATAGACCTAGGTGATAGGGGGGTGTATGTAATATTTCTCAGTAAATACTTGAGGGGAGTTGGTGATTACTCCAAGTCAAGTTTAAAGGGGGATTGTTAGGGTTAACCTTGACTTGAGATCGAGTCAAAGGTGGTTAGGTCTAGCACATGGTTTGGGCACATGGTTTGTTGTAGCCCATGGTATTGTCCCATGGTATTGCATGTGATTAAGCATTTATAAGGCCTGAGGAGGCTCCATTGTATATAGGCCCGGAGGTGAGCGGTGGCTAACTCACTTGGCCCGGATGGCCGGTTTTGGCCATGTAATGAATATTTTCATTGGTGCTGGTTTTCCCCGCATGGGGTTTCCAGGGTATATTGTGTGTCTATATGTGGTTTCTTGTGATAATGTTTATTTCTCGCTCATTATTATGTTAATGTTGCTCATTTTAACCTAACATAACTCCCTAGCCAGAAAGGTATGGCAGGATATGCTGCCTTCTTATGTTCAAACAAGAAACTTCCCACACCATCAATATATACCTTCCTAACTGCTTCTTTATGTAGCACATAATCAATGGCATATTTAGGGAGTAGAGAAGGTGCCCTGGAGTCACCATACATTCTGATATACATTCCTTCCTCAGTCAAATAATAACTTCCATATTCTTCAATGACTTTGAACGCTTCTTCGGACATGCAGTTGCATTTTGTCAGGAAAATTAGAGCGTACAAAGGCATGATGAAGTGTTCACATATTTCTTTGTAGTAGCCATAGTATTTGTGTGCCCAAAATAATTTATATGCAGTGTATACAGGGGTCCTTTCCCTATCCCAATTACACCTCAATGCTGGAAAAGACTGGGTACATAGTATACAGTCAAACTAAGATAGAGCTCATGTAGAACTCTGACTTCTTCTATGATACCCCTCCCAAAGCTGAGGATATGCATGCTGAGAGGCTATTGGACACTATGTTTTTCCAATTGAATATGGTTCCTTGAGTGGGCACATAGAAAATAATTGGTATCCATCCCAATTTGAAGCTTCTTCCATGAGCTCTCCCAAAAATCCTATTCAGCATCAGTGCAATAAATCTATAGGGATTCCGAAGAGTGGATATATCATATTCTCCTGAGGGCCTAGTTCGAAAGTTATTCCTTGGTATCATCATTCTTTTAACTGTTTCTACCAGGTCCATATTTGTCTCTTTCAACAGCCTTTCTATTAAGTAAATCTGAGCAGGAGGTAGATGATATGCCATGGAGACATAAGTAGGGTTGTATGCAGCATAGCCCTATTTAGCAGTATTTTCTAGGATTATCGTACTTACATCTGCCCTAGGCAGAATTCAACTGATCACCTATGAGCATGGGAACAACTCAAATCTCGTGGCTACTTTCATAAAAGCCAATTTCTCGATGTTTGCATAAATAGTCAGCTCTTCAAATCCTACATCAGGCACATTCTGATTTGCAATCATCCTGTATATTTCACCCCATTTATAATCCAGATCGACCCCGGTGGTATCTTTGGTATCTTCATATATGTATTCAACCTTGGTGATGATTTCAACCTCTGGTTCTCCTTTGGCAACAGGAGCCTTCATCTTTTGTGTTTTGGACATATTTTCTTTGCAACAGTTACCCTGTCATAAACACAGTATGTTCTTAGACCATTTAAGCTTTTAGCAAGTGTTTTAGTAATGAAGAAAAATTGTATCAACCTATTTACCACTTCCATATGCATTCTCAAAAATAAACTATACAAAGTATTAATGCATGAAAAGAAAAATGACAAGGCAAAAGAAACTCCTGCAAGTTGTGTCTTAAAATCCTCTAAGTCCACCGTCTGTAACTAAGAACACAAACCTGATAAAAAAACTCTTCATTTAATCTGGGCTACATTCGAACTAATCTAATTCCTCCGGTAACAGCATGAACCACACTATCGTTACTACTAATCCTCAAACCGCTAGACCCTATAATGTGCTTCTGAAAGCGGAACACCCTAACCAGACAAAAACCCTGAAAACCTCCACCGTCCCATTCAAATAGGGTAAATGCATACAATAGTTTAAAAACCCCATGGACAGCCATGAATAACCAATGAAATGGGTGGTGCAGACAGCGTAACACTTGTCTGCACTGACCACTTGATCTTTTAGACAGGAGGAAAGTATACATATGGGCTCAATCCTGCGGACTCAAAGAAAAATTGTAATAGTTGAAATCCTAGACCTTTAAAATGTTATGCAAGTATACAACGAAGAAAACCAGCTTTAAGCGGGAAAACTCACGTAAAAATTTAAGCCGGAAAACCTACCCGGGAAAAACCACGGTTTCAATCAACCAATAAACATCAAACAACAGGGTTGTAGACTGCCTACCTGGAAAAAATGCAGTGCAGTCAATGGGATGACCCAAAACCTCCATGGAAGCACGCCAATGAGTGAAATCTAGACAGTTGGGCAATGGTAATACAACTCAATCGACAAGGATTGGAGCTGATGTGAGTTTCAACAAGGCTAATAATAAAATAATGCCCCGCCTCTATATATAAACCTTCGGTAAAAGAGACGATGAGAAAAACCCTATCGGCGATTAGAAGCTCTAAACATTGGGAGGATAGTTCAATAGGCAGCCACAACAGCGGGCAACAAAGAAACTGCAGGTCCCGCGATAACATAAAGGCCATCGGCGGTCGGAAGCTCTAAACGCGCAGTGTCGGCGATTCAAACCTAAATGCTGCCGTAGTGTTGGAGATTCTGAGCACTATCGTCGCGATGGTTATGCATTGGATATCAGAAAGACTAACCACTAAAGCATCCATACCAGCGAGTGAAAAGACTAACCCTCGGACTACTCATTGACTTCCCTCCGAAACATCAGCGACGTAGAGGACTAAACCTCCGACCACTATCAAAATCGTTCCGATAGCGATAAAAAACAAAGTCATCGACAGTCAAAAGGTTTAAACAATAAAACCAAAATAATATAAAGGCCACGGATCGGTGAGAAATAGAACTGTCCATTGGCACGTTCGTCGTTTCCCTTCCGAAATATCCACGACATAGAGGACTAATGCCCTGACTCAATCTTCAATAAACTCCCGACAACAATAAAAAATCATAAAAAATCAGACATTAAGCTCTGAACAATAAAACAAAACTCCACAGTCTTTATGCATTGGCTAGACAAACGACAGTGCTAGATCATTCAAATCCCGAAATGAAGGAAAAATAGTTGACCCTACTTCAACTTCAAAAGATCAAATTTACAACAGAGGAATGACATATTTCAGGAAACCAAACAATCCCAGGCTAGATAAAATAAAAGGAGGGTCCAAAATTTTGAAAAAATTGGGAAAAGGTTGCAGCTGCAACAATTGGCGACTACCTGGTGAACACAGATCTCTGGACAATTTTTTCTTTGAGAAACAGACTGTTTTGATGATACCAACATGCTGTATTCTTATAGATGTCTGGATTTCCCAAATGGCAGATGTATGTACTTTTAATCATTGATGATACTCCAATTTAGGGAAAATGGAAACCAAGATTTCAAAGTCTAGATAACTCTTTTGAGGTCAGGGATATGAGTTTCACTTTTTTACCCCTGTCTTCGGGTAGCTACCAGCTTGGACACCATAGGATTGTAACATATGGTAAACAAAAATATTCGTTTGTTCCTCATACCCATGCCATTTTGCACTTTTTTGCTTTTGTACTTTTGTCCTCTTTTGAGTCCTATTGCATGCCTTCTTTCTGAATTTTTTTTATTTAGGCTCCTCTATCCATAGTGTCCTTTTGTGTGAGAGATGTATTTAAATTTAAGCTCACAGACGGAGAATAACTTTGGAAATCTTGTACTAATATGGTTCAGTACTTTGTTTTGATACATATTGCTTTCTTAGGATATTTTGTCTCTTATTTGCCATTTGGCTTTCAATTCCTGGGATGGGATCATTTAAATATAATATACCATTTACCATGCTTCCTGTCCATGGGTATTTTGCTGTCACTCCCTAAGACATTTTTAATGTGAGATGGATGGAGCCTCGAAATAGTATTCCAGACCTTTTGATCCTGAGTTATTTTACAAGGATTAAGTAGGACTTCAATGTGTTCATAGCCATTTAGGAAAACTGCTAAACTAGAAGAAGTTCTTTAAAAAAAAAAACAATAGTACATAGTCTTATAATCAAGGATTTTAGTTAATCCAAAATTCTGATGAATTCCATGCAACCAAAAGTTGTGCTTTTTATTAAAATCAATCAAACCCTAACTAAAACAAACAAAAATAAACAAATAAAAAATAAAACAAAACAATTAGTTTATTTATGTACAAGATAACCAAGAAATAAAAATAAAGAAAAATAAGGTTTGAGAACTAAACCATTAACTGGTAAGTTCTCTTCCCACCCCTGTAGGTCTTGCAACTTGTAAGTCGAGGGGCCAAGCTTGGCTGCAATTTGAAAAGGGCCTACCCATAACTGTTGAAACTTAGTGTGCTTTCCCTTTTCATCGTGCGGATGATCCCACTTAAGAACCAGGTCTCCTACTTCAAATTCTTTGTTCCCAGCTTTATGCTTATCAAACCAATGTTTCACTACTTCCTGTTGATGCTTAAATATTTCTTTGGCTTTGGCCCTGGACTCTTTTGACTTCAAAATATTATAGATTCTGACCTGTAGGATTTCGTTATCGATACGTCTAGATTCCTGAGATATTATGGAAGACGGTAACAAAATGTTGGGAGGAAGAATAACCTCTTTTCCGTAAACAAGAGTGTATGGTGACACACCTAAGGAATTCTTGGGTGTGACTCTATCAGCCCAAAGAGAATTAGATAACGCTAAATGCCAACTTCTCTGATTTTCTGTTACGGTTTTATTTAGAATTCTAATCAAATTCTTATTTGTAGATTGTTCCAAACCATTTCCTTGTGGGTAATAGTTTGCAGAATAATGCAACTTAATTCCTCTTTCATTAGCAAATGCAGTTAATCTAATAGAAGAAAAGTAAGTAGAATTATAAAAAACGAGGGAAATTGAACCCCAAACCTGGTCATAATGTGATCTTGTAAGAAATACATGACTGCATCTTCATTCACTTTGCGTAGCAGAATGGCCTTGAACCATCTAGTGAAGTAGTCAGTTGCCGTCAAAATGTCCTTGTGCTTCAAGGAAGAATTGGGGTTTATCTCTCCAATGATATCAATTCCCCATTGTTCGAATGGTTCTGTTATCATCACTGGTTTTAAAGGCCCTCCTACTTTAGCTTATCTTCCACCACCTCTTTGACAAGCATCACACTTTCTGACATGAGAATGAGCATCCTTAAACAGTGTAGGCCAGTAATATCCGGCTCTGAGAATCTTATGGGCTGTTGTATCTCTGGAAAAATGACCTCCTCCAAGCCCATCATGCAATTCTGTTATGACCTTCTTTGCATCTTCTTATTCTAAGCATCTGAGAAAAACTCCATCATAATTCTTTCTGAATAATACTCCATCAATGATATGATATGAAGCTGATTTTAGGCGTAATGCTCTTCGTTGTTTGGAATTCCAATGTTCCGACAAATATCCTTCTTGAATATATGAACTAGGTATCGGTACCAGGAATCTGGAGCTGTGAATAGAGGACATACATCCACCATATGTAACTCAGCTTCATTGTCTTTACCTTCAGCCATTAGTTTACACAATCCTTGCCCTTTTACTATGGATGCTGGTTTGAACTCAAGATCATATTTTTGTAAGGCTGTTACCCAATTGCCTCTTCTTTCTCCTAATTCCTTTTGTACAAAAAGAGATCTTACAGCTGGGTGTGGAACTATTACCTTAGTACGGTTCTTAAGTATGTATGGCATGAATTGCTTTACCACTTTAAAAACCACATAAGCTTGTTTATCAATAGCTGGATAATTCAATTCAGCTCCTTGCAGACCAGTGCTCATAAATGATATGGGGTACTCATCTCCCCCATATTCCTTCTATGTAAGCACCGCTGCTAATGAATCATCGGATGCAAAAGTGTACAAGATAAAATATTTTTCGAAATTTGGAATTTTGAGTGATGGTGCATGAGGAATAGATGTTTTTATCTTACTCAATGCATTCTTTTCCACATCATTCCATTTAAATTGTACACTTTGTTTAACCATCTGCTGCAAAGGTTTGACAATTTGAGCAAAATCTGGTACAAACCTTTGCACAAAATTAATTGTCCCCATGAATTATTGCATACCTTTTTTGTTATGGGGTAAAGGGATATGTTCTATGGCTTTAATCCTTTCTGGGTCTATGGATATCCCTTTCTTAGAAACAACATGACCTAGTATCTTTCTTTCTATGACCGCAAACACGCATTTCTTAGGATTCAGTGAGATACCATATTTTCGACAATGCTCAAAAATTTGTTTCAGATGGAATGCATGTTCCTCTCTCTTTTTTGAAAATATTGTAACATCATTGAGATATACCACAACATTATGGCCAATCAGATCGCGGAAAGCTATATCCATGGCCCTCTGGGAAGTAGCTCCAACATTAGTGAGTCCAAAGGACATTCTCCTGTAAGCAAAAGTTCCCCACTTGGTTCTAAATGTGGTTTTAAGCCTGTCCTCTTCAGCTACTAATACTTGATTATATCCAGAGAATCCATCTAATAATGAAAATAATTCAGAACCTGAAACCATATGCAATATTTTCTCTATGGGTGGGACTGGATAGTTATCTTTATCTGACGCACGATTGAGGTTTCTGAAATCTACACAGAGCATGATTTCTCCTGACTTTTTTCTTACTAGCACCAAATTCAAAACCCATTCCGAATGTCTAACTTTGAATATAATTTTAGCATCCAACAATTTTTTCACTTCACTCTGAATTGAAGGTTCTAGCTTCGGATGCATTTTCCTCAAAGGCTGTTGGTAAGGCTTGATTCCATCTTTAATCGAGATGACATGTTGTATGATCTTTGTGTCATACATTTTAATCTCTTCATATGTCCATGCAAACACATCTTTGTACTGTTTAAACAGACTAATGAACCTACTCCTTTCTCCCGGAGAACAACACTTTCCTAAATTCACATACCTGGGTTCAGCTTCCATCCCCAAATTTATTAGCTCAAATTGCAAGGATGAGCTATGAGTCTTGACATTCACTGGCTTTCAGAACTTGTTGTTTAAGTCCAACAATAATTCCAAGGTCCTGACTCCCTTAGGAATAAAATTCCCAAATTTCAATCCTGCTTGATGTTCTTCATCATCTATTATTGCTCCTTTAAAATTCTCATCATTCATCAAGCATTCCAAAATTTGTTGATCATCGTCAAAAACCCATAGATTTGTAATCATATCTGGAACAGAAGGCCTGAAAATTAATTCAATAGACCATCTATTATTAGAAGGTACTAGCCTTGCAGCTGAGGTAGCTAGTAAATCAGCTGCTGCATTCTTTAATCTAGGAATGGATACAATATTGAACGCATGATAGTTTATAAGCAACTCCCAAACTTCATTTTAATAGGCTTTTAAATGTGGTGAAATACAGTGTATCTTATTTCGAATTTGCTTAACAACAAATTCAGAGTCTCCATACACTTTCAGTTCTATTTCCTTTTTAAGTCCTTGAACTAGTGCTTCATACTCGACTGTATTATTTGTACATTCGAATTCTAGTCTACAAGAAAGAAAATGTTTATTTTTTCTTGGATCAATCAGGACACAGCTAGCTCCTGATCCATCCAATGTTTTAGATCCATCAAAATAAAGGGCCCAAAAACTATCTACTTCTACTGAAATTGAATTAAAAACTACATCTGAAACTAAATCTACTATTTTACAGTCAATCTCATCAGCCCATGAAAATCGAAGGAGATCGGGCTGGGTGTCAGGTGTACTGCTGGCTTCTTCAGCTTGGTAATTTCCCGATTCCAATTCAATGAAGTAATTTCCCAACACAGAGTTTACTGGATCATTCTTTCCCTTTAACTGAGTAACATTGTACTTCATTTGAGGCTCTCTTACTACTTTATCTGATTGGGACTTCCTTTATGAGGCAACCATAATTGTGACCAATTTGATGCGAAGTATCCATCTAGCCTTGTCGACCAATCTTGACTCAAAACCAGTCCATAAGCATTAGGGATGTCTGCTACTACAATGTTGATGGACTGACATACCCTCTCATCTGTAGATAAGCGAATGAGAACATCTTCCATTTCCCCTATTACTTTCACAGCTGTCCTGTCTAACTGAAGAACCTGCCAAGTAGATGGTTTAGGTTGTCCATTGATTTTCTTGCAGACTGAAAGTGGCATAACGTTGACTGATGCTCCTGAGTCTACTAAATAGTTGTGCACATTATAGTTGAAAATCTCAAAGGTTAGGAGAAATGATGGGGTTTTATATTTAGACTTACCTCCCACACTTGCTTCACCAATTTCTTCTTCAGGTTGGTTGTCAGTGGGATGCTCTTCTTTTGGTACCTAGAGTGCTTTTAACAGTTTCTCTTTCTCCTGAGGTACATTACACATTTCAAACAATGAGATATTTGCTTTATCCTTTTTAATGTCTTCCACAATATCATACCCCATCTCAGGTTCTTTGAGATTCTTCTTGACATTATCAACCTTGTCTTCAATAGGCTTAACATGCATGTTAATTTTCTTCAGATCTTGACTTGAAATGGTAAATTCAGGTATTTTAACAGTGATAGTGTTCTTTTGTATCTTATTCATATTTTCTTGAAGTTTCTTGATCGTAGGAAGTATTGACTTGTCTTCTTTTAACAAACTCCGACTTCTTGTTGTCACATTGGTTTCTAATGTTTCCTCTTGTTTCAGAGAATCTTCCTCTTCTGTATCAAACATTGAGACACAGTCCCATAAAACCAGAGTATCTTCCTCTTGTTTTTCTGTAGATTTATTATCTTTTTCTTCCTCTTTACCAGTTTCTGTCAGTTTGGAATCCAATAATTGATTCATTCCCAGTGTCATAGAATTTATCCACTGGGGGCAATTCTTCTTAGAATGAGGCCGTTGATGAAAAGTACAAAAATTATCCATGCCTACAGCAGTTAAATTCATTGCTGCAGGACTTTGTGGAGGGGATTAGGTTGACTGTTGTCTTCCCTTTTCTTATAATAAGGCTTATATGATTTATGAGCTTATTTTTCCTTCTCTAAATCTATCACTCTGTTGGATAACTTTTGCATCATCTTCAACATCCCTTCAAAATCCTGTGACTGCCCATCCTTAGGCTTAGTCAGTAATAAAGGGTTTCTTGCTTCCAAAATTCTTTTCTTCCGACTGCATAGGATAATTTTCTACGCTTTCCATCTCGGCCTCCACCTTCTCAGCTTCTTCATAAGTTTCTGCTAACGTAGGTCTCACTGATCTCTTGGCAAACATGGCTAGATAAGGCCCAAGGGATGAGGTATAGTATTCTATCAGATCATTTTCAAATGGCTTATTTACTACAGTAAAATTGTTTAGGTAAGCGACAAATACTTGAGTGAAATCATGTCCCTTTTATTTTCTTTCTTTCTTTAGAGCACATAACCCCTTCATTAAGGATGCATGGGTTTTCTGAACTTCATATTTACTTCTAAAAATTCTCTCAAATGTGTTCCAATCCATGATTGAATTTGAAAGAAGTGCAAAATACCATGAGGCTTCTTTTCCTTTCAGAGTGTGGGGAAACAATCTACATACTACATCTTCATGCTCCCCAGCTCGTAATCCTTCTATAGCCAGGTAAAAAAATTGTAAATGATAATCTACCAAAAATCCTTTACCTGGTTCAAACTTGGGTAACATTTTGTCAAAATCTTGAGGCAAATCATGCAAGGGAGGTGTCAAATTTAAAGGTGACCTAACTCTCCAAGTAGGCGGTGGAGGTGGTTGGTTTGCATTTACATGAGCCATGATTCTGAGTGGAGAATGAGGTTGTGACTGAAGAGGGGTCCGAAAAGGTGAACAGTAAGGTGAATTTGGATTCAATTGATTCAAAGGTTGGTCAACTTGTTGTAAGGCTGCTTCTACCAGTTCTTCAAGATATTCTTCCAACACTGAGTCTTCTAATTGAGGGCGATCTTTCTTCTGATACTCTCTTCTAGGTAAGCCAGAAATGATAGGTAATCCTCCAATATTTTTCGCATATGCCCTAGTGATTCTTCTTAAATCATCAACCACTTCGTTATCTACAGGATACATATACCATTTCTCTTTATCTTAAGGAGTGGATTTGTGAAACAAACTACTTTCAGAACTGTCATCGGTGGAGTGATTTCGAGGAAGTGAGCTTCCTTGGCCAGACATGCACTGATGGCCCTCCTCCTAGTGCCAAAAAACTGTTGATGCCCAGAAAATCGTAGGTAACAACAGTTAGGGATTCTCCCCAATAAACGTTCCCAACTAGCCCATTACTGTTTGGTATGGGGAATCCGTCCGGTTTACGGTCTGGCTACCGTAGGTCAAGTAACAAATTAAAATGTTTTACCGGTTATGGCCCGGTCCACCGTGTATATTTTTTAGTTTTTTGTGTCTAAGTTATGATGTGCAAATGCCTATCTAAAAATGCAAATTGATAGAGATAACGAGGAGTGTCACAATGTGATACGCATGTTCTTACCTCTCGTCTTACCTCTCTCGCATCTAAATCACAAACAACTAAAAAATAACTATAACTAACTAACCTATCGCCAGGGGGAAAAAATTATGAGTTATCAATGAGTAATGTAGTTCTGTGCATGTATTAAGAAAAATTACAGATAGCTGTTACTTATTTCAGAACACATGAACATTAATAGAAAGATGAACAACAAGATAGCTTATTGTTTATGACAACCTTCATTAATCACAGTGGAAATTTCACAGAATAAACTATAAGACATTCATAACATGAACAGAAATTCAATGAGTTAGAACAATCTCACAGTTAATAGACATAAGCTAAAAATGAAATAGTTCACATTCAACTGATCCATAGCGCAACATTTGAAACATTCCACCAAACTTTCTCCAACAGAAACTTGTAATTCTTTAATGCAAAAGGAAGTAGTTCTTCTTACAATATACTCTAAAAAATTGCTTGGGAAAGAAGTCCCTCTACATCTAAACTCTCCTATATTTATACAAAAAATCAAAACCCTTGGGCTACCCTTCGATGAATCTTGGGCTTCCCCAACCCTTCAGTTCCAGAATTTTTCTTGTAGTATGTGCTCATAAGTTATACAATATATTACATTTTAAATCAAAATTTTATAGAACACTTTATGCAGAGGGGCCAAATTGGTCATTGATGAACTTTTTCCATGCCCGGGCCTCCGCTGCTATGCCTTCAAAATCAGAAGGTTCAAGAAAACAGATATTTATCTCATATTTGGCAGCCTGGTTCCTTACTACTTCTATCTTTGTTGGACTCATACACAACTGATCTTCTAGAAGATAAATACTCACAGTTGCATGTTCTACTGCATTCTTTAAAATTCACTCATCTAGATCCGTTATCTGCTGGATCTCCTGCTCGTCTTCTTGATATCTATTCTGTAGCTATTCTATGAATAACTTGTGTTCTGGTGTCGCATCTAGTCTTTTCTCTGCTGAAATATGGCATCTATTATATGTAACAAGCACCCTTCTGTAGTATTCGGCACATGCTCCCCTTGTTCTCTTTACAGTTTTCTTGAATTCTTTTGCAACATTAATTGCAAACTCCAATAAATCATAATCCTGATTTAAATTCTACCGATATTTAAACGGTAGCCCCGCAGGAGGTTCCTCATTTGATTTATCCACACTATTCTTCCTGTTAGAATCTCCATAATCTCTTGAGATCTGTCAAAAAATTAAGACGTAGTATCCAAAATCTCTTCCAATCTGCTATCTATTTGTAAAATCTTACATCTTTCTTCCTCAACACACATTTGCAAATGGTGGATTTTCCTTCTCTGAGTGAGAACATGTTCTTTTAAAGGCTGGAAGTCTGTCTTATGTTCTATAGCATCATTCAGTGATGCTGTCAATGAAGTATTATGTTCTTCGAAGGCTGCCACCTATATTTGATACTGATTTTCTCTTTCTTCTATGTTGGCCTTCTCCGTTTCTAACTCAGCCATTCTGCTTTGTAGCTGGTATTTTTCTGCACTCAGAGTTTCATAGGACACCTGGAGGTCCTCTTTCTCAATCCTCAACACTTGATGCTCTAGCTGCAGCCTCTGTAATTCTCCTAGGCTGTTATGAGCGTCCTTTTCCATTTTCTCTACAGAAACTTCTAAAGCCATCTTATTTGCTTGCAGAGTCTGGAGTTCTGTCTTTGAGGTCCTCACTTCATTCTGCATGTCCTCATATTTCCTCTTCAGTTTATGACCTTCATCCCTCTCCTTCTTCAGTGTTTCTTTTAATTGTGCCGCATTCTTGCTTGACTGCTCAAGATCCGTCATCAACTTATCTACATTATCTTCAGTAGCTTGGGTTAGCGCTACCCCATTTCTTGTTGTCAATCTTGGATCTGCATCTATTCCATACACTAACTCTTATCAGTTATCATCTTTCCAGATTGTCCACCAGTTTCAACCTTTTTCTCAGTTCTTTTAACAATACCTTTCTTCTCCTTGTCATAGAAAATAGTACCGAAGTCAGGTACTTCCTCCCCTTCTTTCTGCATGAAAGGGATCAAATTCATTTCAGAAAACACAGCTTGCCCTTGAGTGCTGTCAGAAGCTGCAGCAGGCTCCTGGGGATCAAGATTATCTTGTCCATGCCCTTGATCTGTATGATCATGTGCCCCTTGTGTATCCATCTGTTCAGTAGTCTGTTGGTCTTTTTTAGATCCTATTAATCTCAGACCTTCACTTTCTTCTTGTCTTTTCTTTATCTCTTCTTCTTCCTTTCTCTTTCTCTCCTCCTCTTCCTTCTTTGCTGCTTCCTCTGCAACTCTCTTTCTTTCTTCTTCTTCATTCTTCATCCAACTCTCTGCCTCTTGTGCTATCCTTCTAGCATCTTCTTCCCTCTTTCTGGCCTCTTCTTCTTCAGCTGTCTTAGTCTTCTGTGCATATTTTCCTTTTCCACCCACAGTGGTGATTTTATGTTTAAATCTCTTCTTTAAGGCAGCCATATTCTTTGCATTTCTAAATATTTCCTCGTCTTTGTCCTAGAAATTGGTTTATTCGAAATGAATACTTTCCTCCTTGCAGTGATCTGCAACCTTATTTTGGGAGTCATTCCTATGAAAGTTCATCCCACCAAAACAAAAGTGCTCCAGCTCCTGCACGAATTCTGCAGTCTATTTTACCTTTGAAAACTTATAAATCCCTAGCCAGAAAGGTATGGCAAGATATGCTGCCTTCTTATGTTCAAACAAGAAACTTCCCACACCATCAATATATACCTACCTAACCGCTTCTTTATGTAGCACATAATCAGTGGCATATTTAGGGAGTAGAGAAGGTGCCCTGGAGCCACCATACATTCTGATATACATTCCTTCCTTAGTCAAATAATAACTTCCATATTCTTCAATGACTTTGAACGCTTCTTCGGACATGCAGTTATATTCTGTTAGGATAATTGGAGTGTACAAAGGCATGATGAAGTGTTCACATATTTCTCTGTAGTAGCTATAGTATTTGTGTGCCCAAAATAATTTATATGCACTGTATACAGGGGTCCTTTCCCTATCCCAATTACACCTCAAGCCTGGAAAAGACTGGGTACACAGTATACAATCAACTAAGATAGAGCTCATGTAGAACTATGACTTCTTCTGTGATACCCCTCCCGAAGCTGAGGATATGCATGCTGAGATGCTATTGGACACTATGTTTTCCCAATTGAATATGGTTCCTTGAGTGGCCACATAGAAAATAATTAGTATCCATCCCAATTTGAAGCTTCTTCTGTGAGCTCTCCCAAAAATCCTATTCAGCATCAGTGCAATAAATCTATAGGGAATCCGGAGAGTGGATATATCATATTCTCCTGAGGGCTTGTTTCGAAAGTTCTTCCATGGTATCATCATTCTGTTAATTGTTTCTACTAGGTCCATATCTATCTCTTTCAACCAGCTTTATGTTAAGTAAATCTGAGAAGGAGGCAGATGATATACCATGGAGACATAAGCAGGGCTGTATGCAACGTAGCCTTTTTTAGCAGTATTTTCCAGGATCATCGTAGTTACATCTACCCTAGGCAGAATCCAACCGATCACCTCTAAGCATGGGAACAAGTTAGGTCTCATGGCTGCTTTCATTAGATCTGATTTCTTGATGTTTGCATAAATAGTCAGCTCTTCAAATCTTGCATCAGGCACATTCTGATTTGGAATCATCCTGCATATTTCACCCCATTTATAATCCGCTTCGACCCTGGTGGTAGCTTTCATATATTCATATATGTATTCAACCTTGGTGATGATTTCAACCTCTGGTTCTCCTTAGGCAACAGGAGCCTTCGTCTTTTGTGTTTTGGGCATATTTTCTTTGCAACAGTCACCCTATCATAAACATAGTATGTTCTTAGACCATTTAAGCTTTTAGCAAGTGTTTTAGTAATGAAGACAAACTGTATCAACCTATTTACCTCTTCCATATGCATTCTAAAAAATAAACTATACAGAGTATTAATGCATGAAAGGAAAAATGACAAGGCAAAAGAAACTCCTGCAAGTTGTGTCCTAAAATCCTCTAAGTCCACCATCTGTAACTAAGAACACAACCTTGATAAAAAAACTCTTCATTTAATACGGGCTGCATTCGAACTAATCTAATTCCTCTGGTAACAACATGAACCACACTATCGTTACTGCTAATCCTCAAACTGCTAGACCCTATACCGTGCTTCTCAAAGCGGCACACCCTAACTAGACAAAAACCCTGAAAACCTCCGCTATCCCATGCAAATATGGTAAACGCATACAACATTTAAAAAACCCCCTGGACGACCATGAATAACCAATGAAATGGGTGGTGCAGACAGCGTAACACTTGTCTGCACGGACCACCTAATCTTTCAGATAGGAGGAAAGTATACATAACGACTCAATCTCACGGACTCAAAGAAAAATTGTAACAGTTGAAATCCTAGACCCTTAAAATGTTATGCAAGTATACGGCGAAGAAAATCAGCTTTAAGCGGGAAAACTCATGCAAAAATCTAAGCGGGAAAACCTGCCGAGGAAAAAGCATGGTTTCAATCAAACAATAAACATCAAACAACAGGGTTGTAGACTGCCTACCTGGAAAAAACGCAGTGCAGTTGATGGGATGACCCGAAACCTCCATGGCAACACGCCAATGAGTGAAATCTGGACAACTGGGAAATGGTAATATAGCTCAATCGACAAGGACTGGAGCAGATGCGAGTTTCAACAAGGATAATAATAAAATAATGCCCCACCTCTATATATAAACCTTCGGTAAAAGAGACGACGGGAAAAACCCTATCGGGGATTGGAAGCTCTAAACATCGGGAGGATAGTTCAATAGGCAGTCGCAACGGTGGGCAACAAACAAACTGTGGGTCCTGCGATAACATAAAGCTTGTCGGGGGTTGGAAGCTCTAAACGCGCAGTGTCGGCGATTCAAAACTAAACGCTGCCGTAGTGTCGGATATTTCGAGCACTATCGTAGCGGTGGTTATGCATCAGAGATCGGAAAGACTAACCACTAAAGCATCGGAACCGTGAGCGGAAAGACTAACCTTCAGACTACTCATTGACTTCCCTCCGTAACGTCGATGACGTAGAGGACTAAACCTCCGACCATTGTCAAAATTATTCCAATAGTGATAAAAAAACAAAGTCATCGACAGTCAAAAGGTTTAAACAATAAAACCAAATGGAGATAAAGGCCACAGATTGGTGAGAAACAAAAATTTCCATCGGGACGTTCGTCGTTTCCCTTCCAAAATGTCCACAGCATAGAGGACTAATGCCCTGGATCAATCTTCAACAAACTCCCGACATCGATAAAAAAATCATCAAAAATCAGACGTTATGCTCTGAACAATAAAACAAAACTCCATAGCCTTTAAGCATTGGCTAGACAAATGACAGTGCTAGATCATTCAAATCCTAAAACGAAGGAAAAACGGCTGACCCTACTTCAACTTCAAAAGATCAAATTTACAACAGAGGAATGACATATTTTAGGAAACCAAACAATCCCAGGCTAGATAAAATAAAAGGAGGGTCCAAAATTTAAAAAATTTGGGAAAAGGTTGCAGCTGCAATAGGACTAATGGTACTAGTGATGAAATTTGAATCTGTATGCCCTTTTAGTTTGTAGAGTCCTCCTTCTTTAACACCTATTACAACTGCATCATCTATAGTTCTTTCTTTTTTCAACAGAAGAACTTCACCATCTATAAAGGAAACTCTAAAGCCTTTCTTGTCTAAAGCTAACATAGAAAGGAGATTCTCCTTTAAACCTGGAACACATAAGACTTCTTTGATCTTCATGGACTTACTGTTGATTAAGTTGTCATTGATGCCAACAGTACCTGGTCATTGATGCCAACAGTGAGTCTTGGTGCCCCTTGAGGAGCCGCTGTGAGTTTTGTAAGTGTTAGCGTCAAAGGAGACCTTTTGACTTTGCCCAAGCCGAAGTCTGAAGCCCTTGGAGGCCTTGGGACATTGCCAAAAGCCCTGTAGAGTGTTCAAGTTCCTAAGTGGGTCGAAAATGTTCAGTGGTCTTTTGTGTGCTATTAAGTCCTTGTTACCCTAGGTATCCCTAATACTTAAAGACTTACACTTGAATACTTAAGGGTTTCAAATGGTTTAATAAACAATTATTTTTAACCAATTAAAATTGTTAAAACATGGAAAGATGATTTTAAAAAAATACTAAAAAGTTTTGTTTTAGATAAATTTTTTTATAGTCCAAAATCAAAGGGGAGAGTTTTAAATAAATTTATTATTTAAATAATAATAATAAAATTTTTAAATATTTAAAAATATTTTTTACTAAAATAAGGAAAATGTTCATTTTAAAATAAAATTTAGATAAATTTATTCCCTAATATAAGGAAAGTGTTTATCTTAAGTCTTCATATAAATATACCTAGCTTTACGAAAACAAACGAAGGTGTTAAGCGATTGATGAAAAGCCAGCTCTGGAAATTTAGCCTCTGCGATTTTTGAAGAAGGAAATTACGGTGGTCTGGAAATTACGATTATGTGTGTTAGTTACTGATGCGAAGGAGACTATTTAAGACAAGCTTTTGAAATGAGCTGAGCAATCAAAATTCTGTGGATCTTTGGGCTTTTCGCGTCTTAGAAGGAGAATTAACTCGGATTCGGCATAAGCTTTATGTTTTTCAATCAGTATTAAAGAGTTCAAACCGTAAAATTCGAACTTTGATGACTGTGTGTACTGGGATTTCCATTTTAGAGAGGTCCAATTAATTATTATGCGCATTCGAAATCTATGAAACTGGTGGCTGGGTTAAGTGAGATCACAAACGTGGGAGAAACGTGAAGGAAGCTCCATAGATTCGACCACCGTGAGGATGCTGTAGACCACCGATGCAGGATGCTGAAGACTGAAGACCACACTGAGCTGTTGCGTGCTCCAAAAAGGTTGGGAGGTCAGACTCCAAAGGATGCTGTGGCCCGTGAGAGATAAGTCCACCGTGACTGCTGTGAGAGAGTATGCCTGTGAGAGATGATGCCCGTGACTGCTGTGTGAGAGAGGAGAGGCTGCCGTGAGTGACCGTGAGAGATAAATGGCCAGATGCTGAGGATGATGCCAATTGCTAAAGACTGAATTCCATAGTTCTTATGAACTCATTGTCAAGGAAGCGGAAAGAAGCAGCAGATTGTCTTTTATTTCATATCTTCAGCTTTGATATCATTTGTTGAGGAGTCTTGCCAGCCCCACTTTTCAGGCTAAGTTTGAGCACACACAGGTACACAGTTTGGTTATCTTTTTGGACATATACAAAGTCCACTTTTATCATCATCCAGAGGTATGTATACAGCATTATGAATTTGTAATGTTCCTGATTGTGTAAAGTATAGTAGTGTGATATTATTTGTTGAGGTACACAGTTTGGTTATCCTTTTGAACATATACACAGTTCACTTTTATCAGCATCCAGAGGTATGTATACATCATTATGAATTTGTAATGTTCCTGATAGTGTAAAGTATAGCAGTGTGATATTATTTGTTGAGGTACACAGTTTGGTTATCTTTTTGAACATATACACAGTTCTCTTTTATCAGCATCCAGAGGTTGTGATTTTATAATGTTGATGCTTTCAAGTGGCAGTAGTAAAAGGTTCTTTTGCAGCAGAGATTTCCTTTTTGAGTAGCCCAAATTCCTATGTTCACTGAACCATATTACAGTATACTAGACAGCAGTTTGACGTGAGAGGTTGTTGAGCATGACCATTATGACATGAGCAGAAATTTACGTGACAGCTTGGTAGTGATCAGGGTACAGGTTCACAGGTTCGGCATATCAGCAGTACAGGTTTTGGTGTTTGACAGGTTCACAGGTTCGGCATATCAGCAGTACAGGTTTTGGTGTTTGACAGGTTCACAGGTTCGGCATATCAGCAGTACAGGTGTTGGTGATTGACAGGTTCACAGGTTCTGCATATCAGCAGTGAGTACTGGTTTTTGTATTTGACAGGTCCATAGGTTCGGCAATATTCTACTTATCAGGGTGACAGGACGGGGCAAGGAAAGGAGGTCGTAGCATCCTTCCGGTAGAAGCCGATAAACTAGGGAGTGGTAGCTTCCTTCAGGTTGTATCCTGTAAAACAGGGGGTCGTAGCCTCCTTTCAGTTGAAGCTGAAAAATTGAAGTCTATATAATAAGACAGTTGTTCTTTTTATCCAGTTATTTCTGGACAACTATTACTAAAAAGGCTTCCGCGGTTTTACCCCCAGGACTTGGGTTTCCACGTAAAAATTCTTGTGTACTGTGCATCTTGTTATTTTCATGATTGTTGATGATATGCTGCTATGATTGGTGATTAGCAATATGCTGCTATGATTGGTGATTAGCAATATGCTGCTATGATTGGTGATTAGCAACTTTCTCTTGATCAGAATTTTTTTTAATTGGCAAATACTGATTCACCCCCCCTCTCAGTATTTCAACAATTGGTATCAGAGCGGGTTCCTTCAAGAACAGTCTAATCACTGGAAGGAAATAATGGGCAAGTTTGCCAAGCACAGTAAAAGTGGAATACCCA
>LPNX011215773.1:218357-367375 GCA_001517045.1 Pseudotsuga menziesii | reverse complement strand
ACGGGGCAAGGAAAGGAGGTCGTAGCCTCCTTCCGGTAGAAGCCGGTAAACTAGGGAGTGGTAGCTTCCTTCAGGTTGTAGCCTGTAAAACAGGGGGTCGTATCCTCCTTTCAGTTGAAGCTGAAAAATTGAAGTCTATATAATAAGACAGTTGTTCTTTTTATCCAGTTATTTCTGGACAACTATTATTAAAAAGGCTTCCGTGGTTTTACCCCCAGGACTTGGGTTTCCACGTAAAAATTCTTGTGTACTGTGCATCTTGTTATTTTCATGATTGTTGATGATATGCTGCTATGATTGGTGATTAGCAATATGCTGCTATGATTGGTGATTAGCAACTTGCTCTTGATCAGATTTTTTTTTTTAATTGGCAAATACTGATTCACCCCCCCTCTCAGTATTTCAACACTTACTAGATTTCAGCTTGTAAGAGGCTTCTCCCGTTCCTTTGATAGGATATAGATAATTATCCCCAAGCTGCACCTTATGTGGATAGTCTTTATGTGTGAGGCATGAGAGAGAATCTTTGTGACCTGTCATGTGTTTAGAAGAACCACTATCTATGAGCCAAGTGTCACTTCCATGAGAGATTGATCCGCTGAGGGCTGATATTAAGACGTATTCATCATTGGAGTCTTCATTCTCTTTGGATTTCTCTTCATTTGATTCATTCTTTTCAGCTCCATGGGAATGGAAATTTCATTTCTTCTTCTTGAACTTGTTTTTGTTAAGTGGACAATGTCGGGAGATATGTCCTAACTGATGACATGTGTAACATTCATAAGATGAGTAATCCTTCTTAAACTTCTTACCTCTTCTGAGTTCTTGTGATCTTCTTGTAGGAGATCCTCGATCCTTCCTTTTGTTTATCCCATTATTTGTATGAGCAGCTAGATCTTGATCTTGATCTGCATTTAAATTTTCTTCTCTATTTTCTAATATTCCTTCTTCTTGTACACATTCTTCCCATAGCTTGCTGAACTTGGTTAGCTTTCTTCTAGCACATATTCCTCTAATTAAGGAATCCCGTTCTCTTGGAAGACCATTTAAAGTGGTCATCACAACTCCAACTTATTATACCATGTCACCAATGGCTTCTAATTGTTTTTTGATTTGATATACTCTAGAGAAGTATGACTGCATGGTTTCTGCCTTTTGCATCTTCACACCCTTGAGTTGGTTTCTTAAGATCATTCTCCTCTTGATGTTCTTTCTTTCAAACAGACTGGTTAGTGCATCAAAAATTTCCTTTTGAGTATTCTTTGAGGAAATTTGGGGGATCAAATGATCCTTGATAGAGTCAGCTATGATACTCTTGCCTTTTATCATATCCTTCTTATGCTTGGATTTTTCCTCATCACCCTTGGTTCCTTGACCTCTTCTTTGATGTAGCATTCTAGGTCATGTTCTTCAAGAATGAGCATGACTATATACTTTCATACTTAGAAATTCTTTGCTCTTTCAATCTTTTCATAAAGCTTGGTATTGTTTGTCTTCATTAATGAATGAAAACCTCAAATGGAAAGATAGGAGATAGTACTTACCAATTTGAGGACTACTTCTGGAACCAACTTCAAGATGACCTAGGGCTTGATTGGAAAACCCTAAATTTTTAGCCGAGTTCACTTGTAGAGCTGTGTCGAGGAAAATATGTGCCTCCTCAAGGAAAGCTAGATTGTATCTTGTTTTTCCAAAATTTGAGGATCGAACCTTAAAATATATGATGCCCTAGTTTCTCTCGACAACAGTGGTAGGTCGAAAAAATGAAAATCCTCAGAATTGAAAGCTGCTTCGACAGAAAGATGTGCCCTCCTAGGGCGAGTTGAATGGAATTTCATTTTTCAACCTATTTGTGGAGGAAGGTGCCTGAAATAATGAATCCTAGCTTGTTGGATTGTGGGATGAGCTGTTCGACAATGTCTTCTTTCAGGTTGGCTCTGATACCATGTTATGTTTTCTTTTCAAATATGCTATGTCAAAAATAAAGGATCACTAAAAGAACAACAATCACAACAAAAAAGAGAACACAAATTTATCTTGGGAAATCCTCGTACGGAAGAAAAACCCAACAAAAATTTCTTGAGATAAACTTCAACTGAGTACCATGTAAGACCTAAGAAATAAGACTATACAACTTCCTTCACCTCATGGACTGTTTCTCCTCTCTCTAGAAAACTTGCTTGAGTGCACAGCTTGTCCAAATGAGGGAGGTGTATATCCTATTTATACTAATCAACTGAGAGGCATAATAAACCAACATGGGCAACTTCTCCTTGCTGCCATGGCCGAATTGCCTTGGAAGACTCAAAAATACATTTTAATGATGCTTTTTTGGTTACTACTGATCCGATTAGAACAAAGGTGTCATGTACCCATACCCCATTATCATGCGGAATTAAAAATTTCATCGAGAACCTTTACTGTTCATCGAAACACAGGGCATGGTCGTGAACCACTTCTCGAAATTTACAACACTATCATGATCCCTCCCATATTCCCTTGAGCAATTCGAGAACCTACAAGGAAAGGTCTCATACGAGATCAGACGATGAAGATAAAATGCGACAGAAAACAACGATCCCAAAAGGTCCCGCAGCTGGAACCAAATCGATGGCTCAGAATCCACCCGCAAAAATCAACGGCGTGGAAAGCCCGAGTTGGGGGATCAGAAAGTTATGAAAATTTCAATCTCAATTCCTGCATCCTGCATCCTGCATCCTGCATCGAGAACAGATCAACAACGGACAATCATCCTACGAAGATCGACGGTGCGAAAACTTGAATTGCGGGATTGGGAATTGTGGAAATCGCGACACCGCGATCCCGCATCGAAAAGGACCGTTGCAGAATGAAAACTACAGAAATCCGTAATTCTCCAAAAAGACATCCTGCATCCCACATCCCGTAAGTTGCGAAAGGGAAAAATTGCGGAAACCCAGATCTATGAATCGGCATCCCGCATCTAGCAATCATGCATCCTGCAGATTGTGGAAAGGGAGATTTCTAGCAGAAAATTCAACTTTTTAACTAAAGTCTTGGATTGATTTGATCATTCAAGCCATCGCCAATCTGGCCAATTGAACCCTGCAACTTAGTTTAAAGATGCATTGAAGGAAACATACATAGATTCCTATAATTGCAATTATACAAAAGAACAATGCATCAATTCAACACAACAACATGTTCAACACATTCCATCAAGCAATTAAAATACAAGAAATACAACTGCAGATATCAACATAGATAAGAACACTTATATTGAACATAACTTGTCTCGCAACCAGCTATGTTGCTGCAACGCTCCACCCGACCATAGGCCAGTGCGCTCATCAATCTCTCAGCAACACCGCCACCCCTGAGCTAGGCATGATTTCCTCAAGGAATAAGGGAACACTAGCAGACTCATACATATCCAAGGTGTAATAACACTCAGCCAAGCCAACACAGTTGGGTTTATCAGGTTGCAGGGGAGAACACACCAACAGATGGGGTTCACAGGCCACTGAACCAAGCCATCTCACTGTTGGGTATCACAGACTGAACACAGTCAAGCCAATATTCACCTTTAAGGACTAGTCAAGCCAACATATGGGTTTATTAAACTATACATAGCCAAGCCATCTCACTGCTGGGTTTATTAGGCTAACTAGCCAAGCCAACATTCACAGTTGGGTTTATCAGACTATCCAGCCAAAGGTTACTCACAAGGTCAAACACAACAAGACACAACCAAGCCAACAGATGGGTTTATCAGGCTACCAGCCAAGCCATCTTTCCAGTTGGGTTTATCAGACTGTCCAACCAAAGGTTACTCACAAGGTCAAACACAACAAGACACAACGAAGCCAACATATGGGTTTATCAGGCTACTAGCCAAGCCATCTTTCCAGTTGGGTTTATCAATCTTCTAAGGAAACAAGGAGGGAGAACTGCTAAGCTAGTGATCTCATCTATAGAGCTAAGAACACCTTCACAAGACCTATCTGGCCTGGCTTCCCCACTTCCTACACACCCAACACAAGGAAGTATCCCCTTCTCTACTCCACAGTCCCTCAGGCTACACCTTCCCTTCTAGTACTATTCAGGATGTGCATAGCAGGTTTACCAACCACTCTTATCTTATTGTGAGGTTCCACACTAGGTTTTTCAAGCACATTCTATGCCTCTCCCATTCATAAGTCTTGTGCATAGTTTAGACCCGAACCAGGGTGCACAACACAACAACCACAAGGAGACTCCACAACTCAGGATTACTCAAGAACACAAGTAATAGGGTCTCATACACTATGTAGTTTAAGATAACACTGCATCACAACAACCATAGTATTTCCAAGGAAAAACACTCGTAGAACACGAAGGATACACACAGGAAGAGCTCAGCTGTTGAAGAGCTTCCATGCGAATAGAGAACGAAGATGGTGTATGAGCCAGAATGTCTCGCAGCTCCCAAAACGTGAGAGTAAAACCAAAACATGAATGTGTGAGTCAAACTAGCATACGGTTCTAGTGTTTTCTTGTCCATGCAATCAAAACAAGACATTCCAAAACTGGGTGCTCTACCCAATTCGAATTTTCCCATACTCTTCCCTTTCCAATAAATAACTACCTCAACCACCTTCTAGTAGAATAAATGGTTGGTAAGAGAAGACAAAAAAAAGGGTAGTTGACAGTTTTGATAGGTTCTCCCCATGACACATGGATTTTCCCCAAACTGGCTCAAGGTTAACATTCCCACCCCCTTATCCTTAGGAAAATCATGCCCCCATCTCATTATTCATTGCATTGACATAGCTGGATGTGGGTTTTTGATTAATTTTCATATTTACATGATGTTTACAAACGTGCTTGACTTAGCACAAAAACCATAGGCATCAACCATGATCGCCTATATACCAAACATTAATCAATGACAGGGCCTTAGCCTTGAGATCCTTTTCATGATTCCATATAATATTTACATCATATACATTAACACAATGGGGCCAAAATGAGGTGTTACATTCCCCTCCCCCTTCAATAGCACTATCCTTAGTGCTTACAAAATTGAATAAAATACTACACTGGCATCGCCCTCAGTGCTCCGCAAATTCAAACAAAAATGGATGTGCCAATTGCACGGCATCCTCCAGCTCCCATGTAGCCTCTTCAGGACCGTAGTGCTCCCACTGCACCTTTACCTATCCTATGGCTCAGTTTTGGAGCATGGTGACCTTCCCGTCGAGGATGCGCATTGGCTTGATTCGGAACGCTCCCTCAGGTTCCGCTTGAATCACATCCCAATTTATCACATGGTTAGGGTCATGTATATATTTCTTAAGCAAAGAAACATGAAAAACATTATGAGCTCTAGTGCTAGCAGGAAATGCAAGTCTATATGCAACTGGCCCTATTCTTTCAAGCACTTCGAATGGCCCACAATATTTGGGTGACAGCTTGGCACAACTTCCAAGCTTCAAGGAACTCTTGTTTGCCCTCACTCTGAGGTAAACATGATCCCCAACACTGAACTCTCTATTCACCCTATGCTTATTAGCATAGCTTTTCTATCTGTCCTGGGATGCTTTCAGATTCTGCCTAATCTTTACAACCTCCTGCTCCATCTCCTTGAGCAATTTTGGACCAATCACAACTCTGTTCAATGGATTATCGGAAGTCACTGGCGTCCTACACCTCCTGCCATACAAATCTTCATACGGACTCATCCCCAAGGATGCTTGCTATCCATTGTTATATGCAAACTCTACCATGTGTAAATAGTCTTCCCATTTGGTTGGTTTGTCTATCACATACATGCGAAGCATGTCTTTAAGCACTTGGTTAATTCTCTTTGTCTGACCATCAGTCTAAGGATGGTAAGTGTTGAAGTTTAGCTTTGTACCCAAATCCGCAAACAACCCTCTCTAAAAATTGGAAGTGAACTTGACATCTCTATAAGAGACTATTTCCTTAGGCAATCCATGCAATTTGAAAATATCCCTCATGAAGATCTTTGCAATGTCATCAGTCTTATGCGTAGACTTAACTGGTATAAAATGTGCTTCCTTTGTCAACTTGTCCACCACAACCATGATGGAATCATGCTGTCTCCAAGTCATTGGAAATCCTGTAATGAAATCCATGGAAATAGCTTCCCATTTCCATTTGAGAACTGGAAAAGGATGCAACAAACCCGCTGGGTGTTGATGCTAAACCTTCAGCTGCTGACATTTCATGCACCTGGAAATGTATTCAGCCATGTCCTTTTTCATTCCTGGACAAAAGTACTGCTTTCTAGCTGTAGAAATTGTCTTCTGATATCTTGGGTGACCAGAATATGGATCTTGATGGATCTCGTCCATAACAACTCTCCTCAAATGTGCTACATTTGGAATGTAAATTCTATTCTTGTAAGTAAGAAGTCCATCTTCTTCCAATTTATATCCCTCATACCTCTTCTCAAGACTTTGCTGCTGCCATTTGTCCTTAACCTACACATACAATTCATCTTCAGCAACATAATTAACAATCTGCTGCATCAACTCCGATTGGTAAACACTAACGGATGCCACATGCATTTCCTGCACCTTCATGCTGAGCACATCAGCTACCTTATTCTCTTTCCCCTTTATGTGCTTGATCTAAAAATCAAACTCGCATAAAAACTCCAACCATCTAGCTTGACTAGCATTCAGATTAGGCTGATCAAACAAATACTTCCAACCACAATGGTCTGTCCTTAGCTCAAATATTCAGCCCATCAAGCAATGCCTCCACATCTTGAGAGCATGTACTATGGCTGCAAGTTCCAGATCATGAGTAGCATAGTTCTTCTCATGTTCCTTCAACTTTTTGGACTCATAACATATCATGTGGCTGTCTTGCATAAGGACTCCTCCTAGCCCTTGATCACATGCATCATTGTGACACCACAAAATATTTTGCTGGGTCTGCAACTTTCAAAACCGGTGCAGTTGTGAGAAGATTCTTCAACCACAGGAAGCTTTCTTCACACTTCACTGTCCTTTCAAACTTTATGCCCTTCTTTTGCAAAGAAGTAATGGCATGTGCAACCTTGGAGAATCCTTCAATGAATCTCCTGTAGTATCCTGCAAGTCCCATAAAAGATCTTACATCCGTCACATTTCTTGAAGTAGGCCAATTCATAATGGCTTCAATCTTGTCAGGGTCCACAGATATACCCTCTTCTGAGATAATGTGATCCAAGTACTGAATTCTATCTCTATAGAAGTCACACTTTCTCAACTTTGCATACAACCAATGCTCCCACCACTCTAGCTGTCTTCTTTTCAGCTTGGGATGGTTGCTTATGCTGATTCCTGAAGTTTGAAGGCTTAAAACCTTTCTTCCTTTGGCCAGACTTCTCATTCTTCTTGTCCTTCCAAGTCTTCTGATAGTTAGGTTTGCCTCTGCTTTGATCATAGCAATACTTAGCTTTCATTATTAT
Organism: Pseudotsuga menziesii; assembly: GCA_001517045.1. NCBI lineage: Eukaryota > Viridiplantae > Streptophyta > Pinopsida > Pinales > Pinaceae > Pseudotsuga > Pseudotsuga menziesii. The sequence continues at coordinate 359,931 of LPNX011215773.1, read as the reverse complement.
TTCTTCCAGAGTTCTAGGCTTATAAAAATCAATTCCATATTTGTAGGACTGAGGTAATCCACTCAGGAAACGTTGGATTATCACTTTCTCATCCTTGATGTACCTGGCATATCTCAATAGTTCTAGGAACCTGTTTGCGTACTCTTCCATGGTCTGCTGTCCCAATCTAAGCTCATGAAATTCTTTGATCTTGTCATCAAATTACCTGTCAGAGAGGTATTTCTGCTTGAAATACTTCTGGAACTATTTCCACACAATTTTCCTTTCATTAATCTTATTCACTTTCCTATAGTGCTCCCACCATATGGATGCCCTTCCAGTAAAATTGAAAATGGCTACTCTAGCCTTCATATTTCCAGAATAATCCTGGACTTGGAAATACTTCCTCATCCCAAGAAGCCAAGCCTCGTCTTCTTGACCATTCTTTGTCTCACCATTGAAGTTAGGCGACCTTGCCTTCTTAAACTCATCCCAGGAGCTGTTCCTATAATGTCTCCTTCTCTTTTCTCCGTGAGATGAAGAGCTGGAATCCTCAGTGGATTCTTCCAAGTCAGGAGATCTACTAGAATACCTTCTTCATCTTCTTCTGGTACTACTCTTACTACCTTATGGTTTTGTTGGACTTCGTCCCGAGCTCATCCACCATTGGATGTCTGTCAAACTTTGCAACATGGAAGCATTCAGTTGATGCTGCTCTTTATGAGCTTTAATCAGGATTCTCATGGTGGCTACAATGTATGGTGACGTCTCTTGAAATATCCTTCCATTATATTTTATATCATCATTTCCAGCTCGGACGTTTTCCCCCATAGCATCTTGCGCACGCTCGTAGGAATCCCGTGAATCATATCTATCATAGGTTCTCATGGCTGAGCCAAAACCCACTTTTGCAAAAAGTAATGTGACTATGCAAGACGTGTTATCAACACCATTTGTTAGATACACAGTAATTCAAAATCAAAACCATTTACTTTCCTGTCACTTGGCCTATCTAGGCCCAATGCTGTAATTGACAGCTTTGTTAACTGATTTCCGACCCATCCATGTCCAATGCTGCAACCCGCAACTCTGATACCACAATGTCACATACCAATACCCCATTATCATGCGTAATTAAAAATTTCATCGAGAACCTTTATTGTTCTTCGAAACACAAGGCATGGCCGCGAACCACTTCTTGACATTTCCAACACTATCATGCACCCTCCCATATTCCCTTGAGTAGTTTGACAACCTACAAGGAAAGGTCTCAAAGGAGATCGAACAACGGAGCGAAAACGTGACAAAAAAATGATCCCAAATGGTCCCGTAGCTGAAACCAAATGAAAGGCTCAGAATCCACCCGCAAAAATCAACGGTGCGGAAAGCCCGATTTGCGGGATCAAAAAGTTACGAAAATTGTAATCTCACTTCTCGCACCGGGAACAGATCAACGACGGAAAATCATCTTGTGAAGATCGATGGTGTAGAAACTTGAATTAAGGGATTGGGAATTGTGGAAATCGTGACACGCGATCCTGCATCCTGCATCCCACATCGAAAAGGACCGTTTCAAAATGAAAACTACGGAAAGCCGTAATTCTGCAAAAAGACATCCCGCATCCCGCATCTCGCATACCGCAAGTTGCGGAAGAGAAAATTTAAGAAAACCAGATCTGTGAACCGTCATCCCGCGTCCCGCATCCTGCAATCCTGCATCCCGCAGATTGCAGAAAGGGATATTTCTAGTAGAAAATTCAACTTTTTAACTGAATCCTTGGATCGATTTGATCATTTAGGCCATCACCAATCTGGCCAATCTAACCCTGCAACTTAGTTTAAATATGCATTGAAGGAAACATACATAGATGCCTATAATTGAAATTATTGAAAAGAACAATGCATCAATTCAACACAGCAACATGTTCATCACATTCCATCAAGCAATTACAATACAAGAAATACAATTGCAGAGAATAACATAGATAATAACACTTATCTTGAACAGAACTTGTCCCGCAACTAGCTATGTCACTGCTACGTTCCACCCAACCATAGGTCAGTGCGTGCATCAATATCTCAGTGACACCGCCACCCTTGAGCTGGGCATGATTTCCTCAAGGAATAAGGGAACACTAGTAGACTCATACATATCCAAGGTGTAATAACACTCATCCAAGCCAACATAGTTGGGTTTATCAGGTTGTAGGGGAGAACACACCAACAGATGGGTTTCACATGCCACTCAGCCAAGCCATCCAATAGTTGCGTATCACAAACTGAACACAGTCAAGCCAATATTAACCTTTAAGTACCAGTCAAGCCAACGCATGCATTTATTAGACTGTACATAGTCAAGCCATGTCATTGCTAGGTTTATCGGGCTAACTAGCCAAGCCAACATTCACAGTTGGGTTTATCAAACTGTCCAGCCAAAGGTTACTCACAAGGTCAAACACAACAAGACACAACCAAGCCAACATATGGGTTTATCAGGCTACCATCCAAGCCATCTTTTCAGTTGGGTTTATCATAATGTACAACCAAAGGTTACTCACAAGGTCAAACACAACAAGACATAGCCAAGCCAACAGATGGGTTTATCAGGCTACTAGGCAAGCCATATTTCTAGTTGGGTTTATCAGGATTCTAAGGCAATGGGAAGGGAGAAATGCTAAGATAGTGAGCTCATCTATAGAGCTAAGAACACCTTCACAATACCTATATGTCTCGGCTTCCCCACTGCCTACACACCCAACACAAGGAAGTGTCTCCTTCTCTGCTCCACAGTCCCTTAGGATACACCTTCCCTTCCAGTGCTCTTCAGGATGTGCATAGCAGGTTTACCGACCACTCTTATCTTATTGTGAGGTTCCACACTAGGTTTTTCAAGAACATTTTACTTCTCTCCCATTCCTAAGTCTTGTGCATAGTTCAGACCCGAACCAGGGTGCACAACACAACAACCATAGGGAGACTCCAAATTTCAGGATTACTCAGGAACATGAGTAACAGGGTCTCATACACTCTGTAGTTTAAGATAACACTACGACAAAGCAATCACAGTATTTCCAAGGAAAAAAACTCACATAACGTGAAGGATACACACAAGAAGAGCTCAGCTGTTGAAGATCTTCCACATGAATGGAGAATGAAGATGGTGTATGAGCCAGAATGTCCTGCAACTCCCAAAACGTGAGAGTAAAATCAAAACGTGAACACGTGAGTCAAATTGGCATACAGTTCTGGTGTAATATTGTCCATGAAAGCAAAACATGACATTCCAAAACTGGTTTCTCTTCCCAATTCGTTTTTTCCCATACTCTTCCCTTTCCAAGCAATAACTACCTCAACCACCTTCTAGAATAATAAATGGTTGGGAAGAGAAGACAAAAAAAGGGTAGTTGACAGTTTTGATGGGTTCTTTGTATAACACATGGATTTTCCCCAAACTGGCTCAAGGTTAACATTCCCACCCCCTTATCCTTAGGAAAATCATGCCCCCATCTCATTATCCGTTGCATTGACATAACTGGTTGTGGTTTTTTCATTAATTTTCATATTTACATGATGTTTACAAACGTGCTTGAATTGGCACAGAAACCATAGGCATCAAACATGATAGCCTATATACCAAACATTAATCAATGACAGGGCCTTGGACTTGAGCTCCTTGTCATGATTCCATATAATATTTACATCATATACATTAATGCAATGGGGTCAAAACGAGGGTGTTACAAAAGGTTTTACCTAAATACTTTACATTACCAAATACATCAATGGCATCCCTAATCAGAGGAACAACATATCCGGAAGGGGTAAATAATAATAAAAATACAAAATATAATATCTTCCGTACTTATATTTATTTAAAACTATATTTCTTAAAAGGGAAATATGCAATTTTCAGTAAATTCAAGGAGTTCAAGGATCTTGTGGAAAAATGAACAAGAAAGAAACTAAAAGTGTTGAGAATTGACAATGGAGGTGAATTCTATGTTAAAGAGTTTGATCAATTATGCAAACAGTGTGGTATAGCATGACAAAATACAACTCCAACACACCCCAATAGAATAGTGCTGCAAAAAGGATGAATAGGGTAGTTGATGGAGAAGGCGATGAGTATGCTTAGTGGAACATGGCTAGCACAAGAATTATGGGCTGAAGCTATCAACATTGCATGTTATCTTAAGTATTGATCATCCACATCAATGTTGGTCGACAAGACTCCTCATGAGGTATGGTTTGGTATAAAGTCTTATGTTTCTCATCTCAGATTTTTTGGGTGTGATGCTTTTGTGCATGTTCCCAAGGAGAAAATGAGCAAGTTGGATAATAAATAAGAGAAATGTATCTTTATAGGATGCAAAGATGAACTGAAATGTTACAAACTGTGGAATCTTGTAATAAAGAAAACATTGTTCAGTCTAGATGTGGTCTTCAGAGAAGTGGAGAGCACTTCTAGAAATAAAGATGAATAAAAAGAAAAAGGATCAGTGAAAATGGAGTTTGAGATAAAGAATGAAGGATCCGATTCAAATGAGGAGGAATAGTCATTTGAATCAGATGATGAGGTGGAATCACAAAATCCAACCTTGAGGAGGTCTGATCGTGTAAGGAGGCAAGTTAAAAGGTATAGTCCATCAAATTTTTCGTTCTGTTTTTGTTCTATCTACTATTGATGATGAACTTATATCTGTTAAAGAGGTAGTTAACTCTGAAGAGTGCAAACTCTGGAAGAAGGCCACGGGAGAAGAAATGAAGGCCTTGTAGAAAAATGAGGCCTCATTTGGTTGAATTTCCTGATGGTAGAAAATGGACGTTCAAAAGAAACTAAATGCAACAGGAAAAGTGGAGAAGCACAAGGCTTGACTGGTAGCAAAAGGTTATTCTCTAGTAGAAGGAACTGACATTGGGGAGATATTTTCCATTGTTGCAAAAGTGACTTCCATTGTATTTTTATTGTCTCTTGTTGCAACATTTGATCTGGAGGTAGAACAAATGGATGTAAAAATAACGTTCCTACATGGGGACCTAGAAGAAGAAATATACTTGAAGCAACCTAAATGATTTACAATAAAGGGTAAGAAGAAGCTGTTTTGCAAGCTAAAAAGTCCCTTTATGGTCTAAGGTAGTCTCCAAAGATGTGGTACTAGAAGTTTGACACATACATATTGGGACCTAGATTTGTGAGTAGCAAAGTTGATCACTATGTCTATTGCAAGCAGGTTGTAAAATATTCATTTATGTAGTATTATATGTCGATGACATGTTGTTGGTTGGAAACAACATGGAGGTTATCAAGGAGGTGAAATCATAGATATCCTCCAAGTTCGACGTGAAGGATATCATTGCTACCAATTTCATCTTAGGGATGGAGAACAAGAGAAATCATGTAGAAAGGAGACCTTGGTTGTACCAGATAAGATATGTCGAGGCAATATTACACATGTTTAATATGTAGGAATGTAAACCAATAAAAGTACTTATTCAAGTAGGTGTAAAAATATCTTGAGAATAGTGCCATGGATGATTTTAAGGAACCATACTTATTTAAATGTGTATAAATGTTGGCGAATCTTACAAATTCTTAAAATGCCAACTATAAAATGTTTGGCGATATTTTTCAAAAAATATTTTAATTTCCAAGGATTTTATATCGTTTATATAATAATTTGGCGATTTTTAGGGTGAAAAAAGTTTACCCCATCAAAATTGGGCGAAACAGGGCTTCAAAAAATGCAAAATGGTGAATCCTTTTTTGGAGAAAAACCCCTAAAAATAGCCCATGGGCTAAATTTCGCCCTTAAAATTATCCCTGAATAGTGCCCCAAGACTGAAGAAGAAGAAGAAGACATTTCTTGTGTTCCTTATGCTTGTGGAGTTGGAAGTTTGATGTATGCCATGGTATGCACTAGACCAGACATTGCCCATGCAATGAGAGTTTTGAGCAAGTATATGTCAAAGCTGGAAATGTGCATTGGACAACTGTAAAGACAGTGTTTAAGTATTTGCATGGAACTACAAATAGTGCAATCTGCTATTAAGGAAGCGTTGGACATGACAAAGTGTTGAATGTACATGGCTTTATTGATGTTGATTGGGTTGGATATTTGGATTATAGAATATATACGAGTGGTATATGTTTAACCTATTTTGGGGTGCTATCAGTTGGATAAGTAAGAAACAAGTTGTAATGGCACTATCAAGTACATAAGCTGAATACATGGCACCCACTCATGCAAGTAAAGAAGTTGCATGGTTGCAGAGATCGTGTGTAGACATTGGGTTTAAACAACAAGTTGTAACGTTAGATTGTGATAGTCAAAGTGCAATCTTCCTGGCCAAGAGCCCTGCTTATTACTAAAAAATGAAGCATATTGAATTATTGTAAAAGAAGAAGTTTAACGTATGGCTAGAAAGACATAAAAATGAGCTAAAGGCTAGGCCATATTTAGGAACTATCAATCAAATTTGGACCATCTTGTTATGCTTAGGATCATTATGGAGTGTTGCAATAATGAAACCGATACCTTGTGCTGGTTCATTTACTTTAGAAATTATCTTTGACACATTGCCCAAAACTAACCTTTGAAATATATTAGAAGAGATAAAATTTCATTTAGAGTTGAGAGTTGTTGCAATAAGGCTATATGAGATTGCTATTACCAAGTTTAGAAACACCAAGGGTTGGTTAGAATAAATTAATTGTATTATATGATTTAAACAATGTTTTTTCCTCTCTCCTACATGTTTTGGCATATACATCAATATGTTAGAAGGTTGCTTGGAAGAACCAGGTTGTGTCAACATGCCTTTAGCTAGTATAGTCATAATTCTTCTTATTTACGATGATAATATCGTTCTTATGGTGAAGAGTCCCTATGATATTGACAAGAAAAAAAAATATCAAGGAATTTTTATTTAAGACGGGTATTACTATTAACAATTAAAAAACATGAAGGCTATGATAATCAAATCCAAAAAGATCACTTATGTTAATTTTGTGTATGAAAACAATAGCTTGGAGGAAGTGACTTTATACAAATATCTTGAAATTTATCTTCATCACAAGTTTAACTAAAACTATAGCATTGATAAGGGGGTAAATGGTGGTTGGGAAGCTTATTATGGGCTTAAAAATAGTTGTAAATCAACAAATATTTGGCTATGGGATAAGAAGAAACTCCTCCTTGAGATTATTATTATCTCATATGGTTGTGAATTTTGGGATTGAAACATCGTTAGAGAATCGTGGAGAAATATTGAGCAAATTCAAAAGATTTTTACAAGTTATAATCTCAAAATTAAAGATAATACACCCAACCCTATCCTCCTCATAGAAGCATGTATTTTCCTCATTGATAAAATGGATATTACTAGGTACCTAATTTACAAAAACATGATAATAAACATGGAATACAAGAGGCTTCCTAATATTGCTTCAAACTCCAATCAAAACCACCTGCAACTCAAGTGGAGTTGACATAAATATGCCAAGTCTTGGCTAAATCATTGGGGAATCAAGAAAGATGTCACTTTGTAGAATAATGATAATACTAAAATTATTATTACATTGAAATTTAAGGAAAATTTTGTTGATGAAATAGTAGAAAAATATCATAAGGAAACATTGACGAATAGTCAAAAAATATTGAGCCAAAATAACATAGTTGACTAAGCAGAGTCGAAAGCATTATAACCGTTAAGTTTCTATGAAGTGAAGATTTGGACGGCCCGGAGCATAAGACAGAGAAAGATCAATGGTATAGAATAGTTTCCGCAATTCCAAGGTGCAAGCTTGTTAAAGCAGCGGGAAGATTATTGCGGAAGTCATTTTTGAGAATTTATGAAAAGCAGACCCGCAATCCACAACTGTGGAAGAAGTTTTGTGGGATAAGAATTGTGGAAGAAGTTTTGAGAAAAGTCAAAATGCAGAACCACAATTGTGGAATAAGTTTTGCGGGAGACAAATTGCGGAAGCAGTTTCGAGAAAACTTGAAAAGTAGATCCGCAATCCGCAATCCACAATTGGGGAAGGCGAATTGTGGAATTAGTTTTGAGAAAAGAAAAAAAGCAGACCCGCAATCCGCAATTATAAAAGGAAGGATTTCCCGCATATTGCGGAACTGACGATTGCAGAAGGTTAATTGTGGAAAGATAGTTTGTGGAAATATAAATGCAGAAAGGTCATTGTGAAAGTAGAAAGACAGTTTGCGGAAAGATAAATGCAGAATGGTCATCGCAGAAAGACAGATTGAGGAAAAGAAATTGCAGAAAGGATTTCTGTCAGAATCAGAGTGATGCATTATCGCACTGTTAATTCACAGTTTGTGTAATGAAGATTTTATTCTATGATTTGTTGATTGGTGAAGGGTCACAATGAAGATACATGAATGTGAGATGAATAGGCATGACTGAGGGTATATAAGAAAATATTTAAACCTTCAGAGAAACGTCTCTGTACATTCAATTGGAAGATCCATAGGTGTAGAAAATTCAAAGATCGAACTATCATATAAGGGTGGTTGGGAGGAACAGACATGCTGTAAGCATGTAGGGGGTCGTAGCCTCTTTCTAGTTGTTGCTTGTAAACAAGGTATTGGTGCATCCTTGATTTGTAGCTGAAAAACTCGGGTGTTGGTGAATCCAACAAGTTGGTGCTTGCAAACTATTTGTAAATATAATTTTGAAGTAATGGGAAGTATTGGTGGTTTACCCAATTGGGGTTCCACGATAATATTTTGCGTTTTATGTTTCATTGTTGATTTTGTTTTAAAGTGATAAAAATTTAAATAGATTGCTTAATACTGATTCAACCCCCCTCTTAGTATTACTTGATTTTATAACAATTGGTATAATAGCGGGATCTTCACTAAAAGTTTAAATAGTTGAAGAGAGACATTTTATCACTATGGATCAACAAGTAAAAATGTCCTCCAAGGCTCCAATATTCAATGGAGAAGACTATGCTTTTTGGAGCATTATGATGAAAAGCTATATAATGTCTATTGTACTAGATGTTTGGATGTCTATACAAACCGGGTATATATATCCAAAATATCCTCCCACATGTATTGAAGGAATAAAACAATTTGGAAACAATGCTAAAGCTGCTCATGCAATCTTGGCTGGATTAGCCAGAACAGTCTTTGCCAAAGTGATGCATTTCAAAACAACAAAGGATATATGGGACAAATTGCAGACCATCTATGAAGGAGACATCAAGGTAAAAAGGGCCAAACTCCATACTTTTAAAACTCAATTTGAAAGTCTAAAATTGAAGGAAGAAGAAAACATTTCAAAATACTTTGAGAGAATTGATGAAATCGTTAATGCAATTCAAGGGCTAGGAGCATAATTGGAAGAAAAGGAAATAGTTGAAAAAGTACTAAGATCACTTCCAATGATTTACAATCCAAATATTTCCACCCTAGAAGATAGAGAATATATTGACAAATTCACCATGGAAGAACTATATGGGATGCACTTATGAGACTAGTTGTAAAGGAATACAGTGAAAAATTTTCTCTCTCTCAAAATGAAAGGAGGACAGACAATGTGCCAAGCAGACACCAGCAACTCTTTTTGGGAAAATGTTATTCCGGTAACAATTTTAAACATTTAGCTAGAAATTGTAAACTAATGTTTCCTATTGGGAAAGTCATTACATCACAATCCCCTACCTATAACAAGAAAGTATTAGAAGCAATCCAAAAGGAAGAAACTATAATTTTTTTTCTCCTCCACAGAGTTATGGTATAGAATGCTATAGATGTGGTTACCAAGGAAACAATGCTAAAAATTATAAACGAGTGATTCCTATGGAGAATGTCACCACAAAATATCAAGGAAATGAGGAGAGGAGGGATTGGAAGAAGAAGGATGATATGGAATGTTCAATAGCTCTATGTGCAATAGAAAAACAAAATCTATGGAATGTGGATACTGGATGCTCAAAACACATGACATGAGACCCAAATAAGTTTATAATCCTGAAAAGAAATAAAAAAGGAAAAGTCACTTTTGGAGATAATTTGTCCTCTAAAATAATTCGGAAGGGTAGAGTGGCTCTCAAAGAAAAGATGAAAGGTGAGAATATTTTGCTTGTAAAGAACTTAAAACATAATATTTTAAGTGTGATCTAAACATGTGATCAAGGACACATATGTTTATTCGATTCCAAGAAGTGTGAAATCAAAAGAAAATATTTAGGAAAACTTGTTGAGATTGCTATGAGAACTCCAAGCAATGTGTATATTCTATAAAATGAAGAACAATGTTATATGAGTAAAGTTGATGAAAGTTTTCTATGTCATAGAAGGATGGGGCACTTGATATTTTACAATATTGTAAAAGCTAGTAAGAAGGGAGTTGCAAGGAATTTTCCAAAGATCATAAAACCACCAAATCATGTTTGTAGACTTTGTCTTCATGGGAAGCAAACAAGAACAAGCTTCAAGGTCAAAGAGCATACAACCTCTCAACCATTAGAAATAATTCACACTGATATTTGTGTACCAACAAGGACTAAAAGATTTCAAGGTGAATATTAATTGATGTTATTGATCTATGATTATACAACGATGACTTGGGTGACATATCTTATAGAAAAATCAGAAGCCTTTATGAAGTTCATAGCCTTCAAAGCAATTGTTGAAATGAAGCAAATCTCAATATTAAATGTCTAATATCAGACAATGGTGGTGAGTTCATCTCAAATGAATTCAATGAGTTTTGTGAAACTCATGGAATCAAGAGGCAATTTTCAGCAACAAAAACTGCTCAGCAAAATGGAGTTGTTGAGAGAAAGAACATGACAGTCCAAGAAGAATCCATAACTATGCTTAATGAAGCAAAACTTCCTAATGGCTATTGGAGAGAAGCAGTATATACAACTGTCTATGTACAAAACAAAGGACATTAAGAGTGAATAGTGACAGGACTCCTTATGAGCTATGGTTTGGAAAACCAACTTCAATTAAATATTTTAGAACTTTTCGAAGTAAATGCTACATAAGAAGAGATGATGATAATCTAGGGAAGTTTGTTTCTATAACAAATGAAGGAATATTTCTTGGATATTCCTCCACCAAAAATACATACAGATGTTATAATATAAGGTTGCACAAGATCATAGAAAGTGAAAATGTAACTATTGATGATACTAAACCAAGAAGAATACAAATCCCAGAAAGTGTGGATGTTGAAGAAACTAATGATGAAGAAATAGATGATAAAGAAAAAGAGGAAAGTTCACAAAAAGAGGATGTTTCTGAAGAAGAAAAAGAATAAAAAGCTAGAGAAAGAAGAATCACATGAAAATGAGAATGAAGACTCTCCAAGATCAGACACAAAGACACCATCTAGGTGGGTTCAAAAGAATCATCCTAAAAGTCAAATAATTGGTGACAAAGATTCAAGAGTTAAAACAATAAAAAAATTATTGTATGATGAAGAACAAGTACTACTTTCAATAGTTGAAACCAAAACAATTAAAGAAGCTTGCAAAAGTGAGGATTGGATCAATGCTATGAATGATGAACTTGATCAAATAGAGAATAACCAAACTTGGGAATTTTTCCGAAGAACTAAAGGCATGAATGCTATTGGAACCAAATGGATTTTTAAAAACAATTTCAATGAGCATGGTCATGTGACAAGAAACATCGCCAAATTTGTATGCAAGGGATATGCTCAAGTAGAAGGTGTTGACTTTGAAGAAAATTTTGCACCTGTGGCAAGACTTGAATCCATTATGATGTTTTTAGCTTTTTCATGCTACAAAAACTTTAAAGTTTACCAAATGGATGTAAAATGTTCATTTCTTAATGGAGAACTTGAAGAAGAAGTCTATGTTGATCTTCCTGAAGGTTTTCTCTTATCATACAATATAAATTATGTTTGCAAACTTAAGAAGTCACTCTATGGGATTAAACAAGCTCTAAGAGCATGGTTCTCAAGACTTGACAGGTATTTAAAGCAATAAGGATATGGAAGATGGGCCACTCCCAATAATTTATACATAAAGTTTGAAAAAAATATTATCATTGTTGTAGTCTTTGCAGACAATATCATATTTGGAAGTGATCTACAAAGTCTGAGTGTAAACTTTGCTTCAGAAATGAAGAAGGAATTTGGAATGCCAATGTTAGGAGAACTAACATTCTTTCTAGGTTTACAAGTATCTCAATCAGAAAAGGGATTTTTATCTCTCAAACTAAGTATATCAAAGAGATGTTGAATAAGTTCAAAATGGAAGAATCCAAACCTATTAGTACTCCTATGGTCACTGATTGTAAATTAAGCAAGGATGATGAATCTTTATAAGTAGAACATACTATGTATAGGTCAATGATTGGTACTTTATTATATGTAACAACTACAATACCAGATGTAATGCATGTTGTAGGTTTGGTTTCTAGATTCTAATCAGCCCCAAAATAAACACATGTGGATGTATTAAAAATAATTCTTAGATATCTAAAAGGTACCATGGATTATGGATTATGGTATCCAAAAAACAATAACTTAACTCTAAAGGAATTTACTGATGCAGATTGGGAAGGAAGTATTGATGACAATAAAAGCACTATTGGAGCAACATTCTACTTAGGATATTGTTTGTTGTCATGGCTAAGCAAAAAATAGTCTTCCATTTCACTTTCTACAGCAGAAGTCGAGTATATTGCTATTGCCTCATGTTGTACACAAGTCATTTGGACGAAACAAACTTTGGAAGATTTACTTGTAAAACATGAGGACCCCATTGTTATATAATGTGACAATACAAGTGCTATAAACATATCCAAAAGTCCCATTATGAATTCTAAGACAAACCATATTCCAATCAAATATCATTTTTTAAGAGAGAAAGTGTCTCAAAAAGTGGTCAAATTGGAGTATATTAATATGAAAGAACAAATTGCAGACATTTTCACTAAGTTGTTATCTGGAGAATCATTTGCCTATATTAGGTAGAAATTGGGGGTTATCCCTCATCATTAAAAAATTACTAAAAGGATGAAAACAATGTCACATGAAGAGGATAAATATTGACAGGGGGAGACACACCCACAAGGGGATTGATTTAAAAAAAATATATGGTCCATAAGTAAATAGTTCTGAGTGGTTTTGATCTCCTCAAAGACACATTGATGTTGCTGATAAAAAGTAAGATTTACGTCTTCAGATCACTGAAAAGCACAGGAGAACAAGATCAAAATTCAAAGAGAAATGCAAGTATACTTTGTTGTGTTGCTTATACATGACTACAAACTATAATATTTTGAAGGAATATAACAAAATGGAGCAACGTTACAGGGGGAGTTTTTCTCAAAAATTTGTCATTGTTGTCAAAGGGGGAGAAAAATTGCCTAAAAGAGAAAATGTTGCCATCAATTCCAAAGTGGGAGATTGTTGATTAAATTGGCATTGTTTTCAACATAAGAACATAAGGCAACATTTATGAAATAGTGCAAAAATATTGAGCCAAAATAACACAGTTGGCTAAGCAGAGTCAGAAGCATTATAATGCTAAGTTTCTAGGAAGTGAAGACTTGGACGACCCAAATCATAAGAGAGAGAAATATCAATGGTATATAATAGTTTCCGCAATGCCAATGTGCAAGATTGTTAAAGTTGCAGGAAGACTATTGCGGAAGTCATTTTTGAGAATTTATGTAAAGCATACCCTCAATCCGCAATCTGCAACTGCGGAAGAAGCTTTGTAGGAGACAAATTGCGGAAATAGTTACGAGAAAATTCTAAAAGCAGACCCGCAATCCGCAGTTGTGGAAGAAGTTTTGCGGAAGATGAATTGCGGAAGTAGCTCCGAGAAAAGTCGAGAAGCAGATCCGCAATTGTGGAAGGAAGGAGTTCTTGCAGATTGCAGAAAGGACGATCATGGAAAGATCGTTGTAGAAGATTAATTGCAGAAAGACAGTTTGTTGAAAGGTAAATGCAGAAAGGTCTCCGCGGAAAGGTAATTGCGGAAGCGGAAAGATAAATGCAGAATGGTCGTTGTAGAAAGATGGTTTACAGAAAGGTCATTGCAGAAAGGAAATTATGGAAAGGATTTCTATCAGAATCAGAGTTATGTATTATCACACTGTTAATTCATAGTTTGTGTAACAAAGAGGTTATTTTATGATTTTTTGATCGGTGAAGGGTCAAAATGAATATATATGACTGTTAGATGAAGAGGCATGACCGAGGGTATATAATAAAAGCTTTAAACATTCAGAAAAATGTCTCTATACATTGAATTGGAAGATCCATAGGTGTACAAAGGTCAAAGATCAAATTATCATATAAGGGTGGTTGGGAGGTGCAAGGACAGGCTGCAAGCATGTAGGGGGTCGTAGCCTCCTTCTAGTTGTTGTTGGTAAACAGGGTGTTGGTTTATCCTTCAGTTGTAGTTGAAAAACTTGGGTGTTGGTGCATCCAGCAAGTTGGTGCTTGAAAACTATTTGTAAATATAATTTTGCAGTAATAGGAAGTATTGGTGGTTTACCCAATTGGGGTTCCACGATAATATTGTGTGTTTTGTGTTTCATTGTTGATTTTGTTTTAAAGTGATACAAATTTAAATAGATTGCTTGATACTGATTCACCCCCCTCTCAGTATTACTTGATTTTCTAACAAAATTGTGGTACAATAAATAATTAAAGGATAAGAGAAAACTAATATATTATAAGGAGACGATCAAACTCATCTAGAATGTAAAAATTATCTATCTATTTTAACTACTGTAAAGAAGATAAGCAACATTTTTAAAATTAGAAAAATATTCCACAATCTTTGTAAGGAAATAGGGCATTTAGAAGTTCCTAAAAAGTCATGGGTTAAATAATTTGTCATCTTTATGACACTAAGAAGTTTGAAGATGGAAATCACTTTCTCTCTGAATATCTCATGTACACCCACATTAGAATGCAATTTGAAAATATTTGTTACAATACTAACCTTCCTACCCTTTTAACTTATCATACTACGGGGATTCAAGAATGTTTCTCTTAAATATTCAAAAAAATAAATTCTAAACAAACCAACTAATTCCTCACCTCTTTTAAGGTCCAATAAACCAAAGTTGGTGACAAACCAAGCAATTCCATACATTTCTTAAGTTTTGATAGACCAAAGTTGGTCAGAATGGATGTTAATAACAATCATGTTTGTGTGTGTGTGTGTGTGTGTGTGAGTGAGAGAGAGAGAGAGAGAGAGAGAGAGAGAGAGAGAGAGAGAGAGATTTCTTAAGGTTTGATAGACCAAAGTTGCTCACAATGGACGTTAATAGCCATAGTGTGTGTAACATATGGTTGAATAATATTGTATAATCCAATGCTAGGAAACTATTATAATTGGAGCTAAAATATGTAAAATAAATAAATAAATAAATTATATATATAAACTAGAAAAAAATACGACATACTGAATATAGCTATAATAAAATATTTATATTATCACATATAAGGATGAGAATTATAACACAATTACAATAGAGGCCTAGCAATGCATTATATATATATATATATATATATATATATATATATATAATTCTAATACTTATATATGATATTATAAATATTTTATTATAGATATATTTACTATGTCGTATTTTTTTTCTAGTTTGTTTGTGACTTGTGGTACTAGCTCGTGGTATAAATTCAGGGGAATCTAATCATTCAAAATCATATAGGGATCACATTTGTCCTAGGCCATGCTAACCTTTAACATGAATGGATTTTAAGTGTCTCCTCCCAATTACCTTGATGGGTTCAGACTGAAGTTTCCATGTATAACAAGGCTCATCGAAACTAAACGTGCTACCAAGATTTGGAATTATGTCTAATTTGATATTACATCATAACATCATGCATTATATACCTATCATGTATATTATAATTAAGTGGTGGTTAATCTTTACCATTGACATACATAAATGTTATATATAATATAAATAATTTATATATCGAGATAATTATGTGCAATTGCGCTTTGAAATATATATATATATATATATATATATATATATATATATATTTGTGTGTATGTGAATATATACGATTGCACATTATTTATGTGTTAAGTTAATAATATGTATTATACATATATATAGAATAATAATAATAATAATAATATGTATATTATGTTGGAATATAGTCAATTCTCGTTAGCTCACCCAGTTAAGGTGTGGGTTTCGTTTTCACAGTGACCCAAGTTTAATACCCTTAGGGGTGACTTAGTTGGGAAGAGACACCAAAAAATACAACCATGTTAAGGGTTGGTGTGGCCTATGCCTAGTGTGATCCCTGAGTGATTTTGACGACTTAGATGTCTTTGGGTTGCGGTTTCGTAGCCAATGGTTGAAATGCACTGGTCCCGAGTGACGAGATTTCTTAAAAAACAATGTTGGCATGTATATATGTAGAAAACTATATGTGTGTGTGTGTGTGTGTATGTGTAATGTCCTCTTCCAATTAGGCACCAAAAAACCTGCTAACCTACTTAATTCCCATAGGTTCGAGCGGGTACTGCATAAGAGGGAATTGACTGAGGACATTGATACTTAGAACATAACGGGACACTCGTGCAGTATTAAAGTCATCAGTAAGGAGAAAGAATCCTTATTTTCTTAGGCTTAAAAGTCAACATGAAATTAGAATTGCATGCATGGAAAAGTGAAGCAAAAACCCTAAAAGTGACATGCAAACCCTAAAAGCACATGATAATCTATTTAAGAAGGGTTATTGGAATAGAGAACATACATATTATTATTATTGCTGATTTGGAGCTTTTGAGCAACAACACAGCGTGAAATCGCGATAGTTGGGGTTGAAGACTACGTCGTCAACAATCGAGGGTTTGGTAGTGCAATATCTGCCCTAGTCTCCTTCAAGGTAGGCCATTCACATCCACCATCAACTCTTCATCTTTATTCATTCATATACATCTATTTGGCAGCCATCAGAAGATTGTTTACAGGGACATGTGTGCAGCTGGGGATTTAGCTGGAAAACCCCAAAGCATTTCCTGGGTCTCCGGATCTCAGTTTATCTTCTGAATATTGGAATCATCTACATCAGTAGGATCATCCTACCATATTCGGTGATCATTAGCTTCTAGTTTTCTCATTTGAAGCAGTTCTCATCAGTTTCGTGTAGCTGGGGGCATGAGTAGCTAAACATGTGAACCAATTCGCTAGCTTTCCTAGAGGGGCTAGAACCTCTGCATGCTTTGGTCATTCTCTCCGGCACAGGAATACCTTCATCTCGAAAAAATATCATCATCAGACAGTTCCTTCACCAAAAATGTCACTTTTAGTTGAGAAAGGGATTCGTACTACTGGGCGGTAACATCGGAGGAAGGGAGCACCAGTTCTTCATCAATTCAGTTTTTTATGCATGCGTATTATCTCTGGAGTATAATGGGCCTGATTATCAGTGGTAAGTGTTGATATTCTCTCTGCAAATCTCTGCCCTAGTTTTGCTATAATTTAGGGCCATTTTCCCGGCACCTTGCATGTATATTTTTATTCAGTATTATTGTAAACCTTTATGCTACAAGCAAGCCCTAGAATAGAAAACAATAGAATATCAATATTTGGGATATTATAGTGGTATCAGAGCATTTTCCTTTCCAACTGTGTGCTTGAACATGAGAAGTAAATGAATCCAAAAGAAGACACTTTTGTAACCTATAGGAGAAAGAAGAGTAGGAACACTGAGGAGCATGACTTTGAGGATATCCAACTAGAAGATACTGACTCAGATATGGACCCAACAGGTATACACTTTGACAGAGGGAAAGGAACATGCAAAGAAGAAGACAAGATGGACTTTCGTATCTTGGCAAACACATTGCATGACCTAGCCAAGGGGAAAAAGGAAGTATTGCATGCAATAAACAGATTGGCATCGAAACTAGAACCAGGACATAGTAGTATACCTCTCTCACCAGTAGATAGGGGGTCTACAAGCAGTAGTGGTAAGCATGCATACACTAATATGAAAAACACACCCCACATATATAACATACCTTCCAGTAGACCTACTATGCCTCACTTTTTGGTAGATATAGTAGTAGGACCAGTCATGCTAGTAGAACCAAGTGAACCATTTGAAGCCTATTTACAGGAATACAGGGATTTGGGAGATGGTTTCCATGCAACCATGTCTTTCTCAGACTTATGCAACATGAAAAATAGGAACCGACCCAGGAATTTCAATAGAGGATTTAACTAGAATTATGAATTGTAGAAAACCTTGGGAAGATTGACCATCCCAAACTTTGACGGAGCTCACAAAGGTTCAACGAGAATATGGGTTCAAAAGTTGGATACTTATTTCCAAATCAACCCCATGATGGAGACAGATTCCATTAATTTGGATACACTACACCTAGACAGAGAGGCTCATGAATGGTGGTACCACGGACTAGTGACATTGGGTCACAACACCATCAGTTCCTATAGTGGATTCACACAAAATATCAGGGAGCGGTTTGACAGGAAGGACCAAGAGATAAACTTTAGAGAGTTGGCTCAACTCAAACATACAGGTAGTGCCAATGCATTCATCTTCAAGTTTCAGAGGGTAGCTATTATGGTGACAGATGTGTCGAAGAACATGCTGATTATGTTGTTTACAAAGGCCTTGACAGAACCAATATGAGTGTGGGTGCAATCCTACAAACCCTCCACTCTATAGGATGCAATCAATAGAGTCAAATATCTCCAATAATTAGTTCAAAAGAGCCGTTTTCCACTCAAGACCAACTTTCCAGTTAGAGACAAAGATAGGAAACGTTTCGAGCACGAAATACCAAAGAAAACTTGGTTGGATGACGACACAAGGAAAGATTTGAGATGGAAGAATTTGTGTTTCACTTGTTAGGAACCATGGGTTCCAGGACATAGGTCCTTAGGGAAGGAAAATCCCACTATATAGAGGTTTATTTAGATAGTGAAGGGGAGGGCTACAAGTAGGAAACAACAGAGGAATTGCAGGAAACAGAGGAGGAGTCACTCCAAGGGGATACTCCATAGGGAGTTATTGCTACATTATCCGGAGTACCTAGGTTTCATACTCTCAGGCTCAGAGGAGTAGTACAAGGAAATAGGGTGGGAGTATTGATTGATGGGGGAGAAACCCACAATTTCATTGATGCAACATGGGTGGCTAAGAGGGGTATTATGACAGAGAAGTTTGAGGGATCTACTGTAGCTGTAGCAGGAAACACTAGCATGGAGTGAAACTATTGGATTCCTAAACTGAATGTCACATTAGGTAAATACCATATGTCAGACTCATTTTATGTAGCGAATGTGGATGATACAAATATAGTATTAGGCGTCCAATGGATTTATTCAATAGGAAAACATACTACATATTACACGATAATGGAAATGGAATTCCAGGGACCGGATAGGAAACATGTAGTTTTGAGGGGCATGAATACTTATCCCCCCCAAAAAGTATATTCACAGAGAATGGAGGCTGTGCTCAGGAAGGGTAACATAGAATGGTCAGCAAAGTGCTTGGTCAACTTTAGGAAACTTCCAGATAACAACACCCAACACCCAACGAATATTCAGGCATTATTACAGAAGCATGAGAAGGTATTTCGGTATCTTCCAGTAGGTAGACCACTAGATAGGGGATTTGAGCATATCATTGAGTTGGAGGAGGGGACACAGGAAGTCATTACCACTCCCTACAAGCATCCCAAAAGATACAAGGATGAGATAGAGAAGACGATCAAGGAATTACTAGAACTAGGATATATTCGGCCGAGTTCTAGTTCCTTTGCATCATCAGTGGTCTTAGTTAAAAAGAAGGATGGCACATTACGAATGTGTATTGATTACATAGCACTCAACAAGAAGACCATCAAAAATAGGATCCCATCCCCAGGATTGATGAACTAATGGACAAGCTACGAGGTGCCACATACTTTTATAAGATCTATCTTCGATCAAGGTACCATCATATCCGAGTAAGGGATCAAGACATTTCCAAGACAACTTTTCGTTGCCACTATGGTCACTATGAGTTCTTGGTCATTCCTTTTGGACTCACCAATGCTCCAACCACCTTCCAGTATTGCATGAACCACACTTTCAGGGCTAAGTTATGGAATTATTTGCTAGTATTCTTTGATGATATTTTAATTTACAGCAAAACTTGGGAGGAACATTTGAAACACTTGGATGGGGTATTGAGAATTCTAGAAGAGCACTCACTTTATACGAGGATGTCTAAGTGTGAATCTGACATGAAGGAGATGCTGTATCTAGGACACATAATTAGTGCCGAAGGGGTACAGGTTCATATGGAGAATATTAGAGCCATCCAGGATTGGTCAACACCAAAGACAATTACTGAACTGAAGGGTTTATTAGGCCTTTGCATATACTAAAAGAGTTACGTGAAGGGATTATCTCAATTTTCCACACCACTCACCGAACTCACAAAGAAAGGGGAATTGACATGGAAAAAATTGGCACAATGAAACTTTGATGAAATAAAAACCATCATGATTTCTTGCTTAGTTTTGGCCCTACCATATTTTTCACAACCATTCATTGTGGAATGCGATGCTTTAGGGGAAGGACTAGGGGAAATATTGATGCAAAATCATAACCCGATTGCATTTGAAAGCCAAAAATTGAAAGACTATGAGCGCCACTACTCCATATATGAAAAAGAGATTCTAGAAATATTACATGCCCTAACTAAATTCAGGAAGTACTTGTTGGGAAGCAAATACAAAATAAATATAGATCATAACAACCTCAAATATTTCTTGGAGCAGAAAGAATTAAATGAGCACCAAAAAAAATGGGTCAGCAAGGTACAGGCTTATGATTTCGAGATAGAGTATGTGAAGGGTAAGAACAATGTAGTAGCTGATGCCTTATCCAGATGACCAACTTCATTATCCCTCATGAGTATATCCACAGATTGGAGGTCTCTTCTCTTAGTAGAGTACTCCAAAAACAAATTTGCTTTAAATGGACAGATCCAAGATAACATGTACATAATCATTGATGACATCATCTATTAGAAAGATATGATATACCTCATCCCCGAATCAGATTTTAAGAGGAAGATCATACATACATCACATGACTCATCGTTATCAGGGCATCAGTGGTTCTTGAAGACCTACAGGCATATCCGAGAGAGGTTCTCATGGAAGGGCCTCAAAGGGGAAGTAATACAACATGTTCAGGAATGCAACATATGCCATTATAACAAGATTGAACACACTCATCTGGTACGGCTACTTCAGCCATTACCGATACTGGAGCAGAAGTGGGAAATCATCTCAATGGACTTCATTACAGGTTTACCCAAGGTATAGGGACAAGACTACTTATATGTAGTGGTAGATTGGTTGACCAAATTTGCTCACTTCTTTTATATCTCTTTCGACTATTCAACGTCATGGGGGTTGGATAAACCCACCAACAAAGCCCCACCGATAGGGGTTCTCACTCTATCGACGCCCAACCAGTGCGATCTCCCTGAGCACCGACCAAGACAGGTTTGACCCTGCCCAAAAACACTCGCAGAGTGGATGAAGTCTCACTTGATATGTCGAGGGAGAGATGTCAGAACCAAGTTTTCGGTAGTAAGAAGTGAGGGTGGGGAATCAACAACTAAACAATATAACCAACAGATTCTTCAAAGACAGTTAATTAGAACCGCAACATTCATCACAGATTTATCAGCATAACTAAAGGATCATGAACAGGTTGCATCATTTACTTCTTCATCACAGCAGTAACATTCATTCATATAATAGATTAAGTAAACATTCATCATTGACATCGCATCACATAAAGACATGAAATAAATAAGAAACAACATCAATTTAGGGCAACATCCGTCATGTCATATTACTTCTGCACAATAGATCCAAACCATACAGTACTTATCCACAATAGGAGACTGATCACAACCCAATATTCAAGAGTTGGTCGACACAAACAGAGCCAAAACTGCTCAAGAACAAAATGAAGCGACAAGATCACAAAACAGATTGCAAAAACAGACCGATCACTTGATCTTTCACCTCTATGATGCTACACAATAATTCAATGATACGATATCTCTCCTTTCATCCATGATTATGTTACAATTGCAATTATAATTCTATATATAGGCTTGCGCCTTTACATCCAAGGTCCACTTCTAACTAACTTCTAACTAACTTCTAACAAACTTCTAACAAACTAGTGACCTATATCCACAAATTGTGGTCAAACGGTACAAAATTGCATAAGAAATTTCAAAAATGGTTATTCTTCCGTCTATCACATGGATTTGGTCATGTACGATGTCGCGTGAGCTTGCGCAGCCTCTGAGGTGCTGCACAACTCTCTTACCCAAACCGCTGCCAGCAATAGGTAGCCAAGTTATTTTTCAGAGAGGTTTTCAGATTACATGGGCTACCCAAAACCATTGTCAATGATCGTGATAGTAAATTCACCAGTGCTTTCTGGTAGGACCTATTCAGGTTGGTAGGGACAAAACTTGCTACAAGTACAAGTTATCTTCCTTAGAGCGATGGGCATACATAGATTGCCAATAAATGGATTGAGGGGTATCTATGAAATTTTGTATTAGGACAACATATCACATGGATTAAATGGTTACACTTAGGGGAATACTACTACAATACCACATACCATATTTCTAGTAGGATTACACCTTTTAAGGCATGTATGGCTATGAGGCACTGAGCTTCGCAGATTTATATTTTGGAGACAACATATTACCCAAGGAAACATATTGGGTACATGAAAGTCAGGATATTATTAAGGTCTTGAGGGAGAACTTACAGGAAACCCATAATCAATAGAAGCTATATGCAGACAGACACTGGATTGAGCGGATTTTCGAGGTATGGGATCTATTATATTTACGGCTACAACCTTACAGACAATCCTCGCTCAAGAAAAATGGAGCGGAAAAGATCAAACCTCGCTTTTATGGTCCTTACCAAGTAGTCAGGAATATTGGAGAGGTGGCTTATGAACTAGAGTTACCACAAGAGAGTAAAATTCACAATGTATTTCATGTACTTCAAGAAGACCATTGGGAAAGAAATTGCTCCATCCATAGAGTTGCCTCCCTTAGATGATGAAGGGATTTTGGTATTGATTCCAGAGAGAATCATACAAGTTTGAGAAAGGAAACTACGAAATAGGGTGATTCGAGAATACTTGGTCAAATGGAAAGAATTACCAATGGAGGATTCCACATGGGAGGGAGAATAGGTATTGCAGCATCATATTTTGCAGTTGCTTGAGGACAAGCAATGTCAAGTGGCGGGGACTGTATTGTCCTCTTCCAATTAGGCACCAAAACACATGCTAACGTACTTAATTACCATAGGTTCAAGCGGGTACTGCATAAGAGGGAATCGACTGAGGAACTTGATACTTAGAAAAGAGTGGGACATTCTTGTAGTATTAAAGTCATCAGTAAGGAGAAAGAAGCCTTATTTTCTAAGGCTTAAAACTCAACATGAAATTAGAATTACATGCATGCAAAAGTGAAGCGAAAACCCTAAAAGTGACATGCAAACGCTGAAAGAACATGATCATCTATTTAAGAAGGGTTATTGGACTAAAGAAGATACCTATTATTATTATTATTATTGATTTGGAGCTTTTGAGTAGCAGCACAATGTGCAGCCGCAACAGTTGGGGTTGAAGACGATGTCTTCAGCTAACAAGGGTTCGACAGTGAGATATCTGCCCTAGTCTCCTTCAGGGTAGGCCATTCAGGTCCACCATCAACTCTTCATCTTTATTTGTTCATATACAGTTAATTGGCACCCATTGTTATATCAAAATATCATCACCCTCATGTTGTGAGATAGGCAATCCCTCAAAGTTTTCCCTAGAGAAATGAAGGTTCAAATTATCCCCTTGCAATTTTTCCTAGTGTTGTGCTGGTAACGCTCCCCTCCCATTGACAAAAAGCATTACCCAAGTGAGCACCACTCTTGATACATGCACAAAGACAGGTTCCACCACTTCTAGCCCTACTGCAAGAAGCGGTGCCCCATTAACAATGACTATTTTCTTCATTGGAGGAGCGGTGCTCGAGTTTTCAAGGCAAAAAAAAGAAGCTTCGAGAGGATTCTCAAAGATGAACTCCGTGGAGCTTCATCCCTATGGTTTAGGACCAGTTGGAGCTCAAGATCATCCCTTTTAGGATCTTATCTCCACCTCACCCATGAGATCCTCAAACATACCTATCCTCCCATGCCTTTAAATACTAGCTCATCCCCCATGGGAGAAAGGAGGAAGAATTGTGTTGCATACCCAAACTCTATCAAAATCATTCTTGAGTCTTTGGAGGCAAAGTGAAGTTAGAGGCAAGGATCCATTGGAAGGAACTCTCAACACCAAGGCATGAAGGTTGTAGTCTCTCCAATCATTTATTAATAAAGAATGTCTTTTCTTTCCCATATTTACTGTTTGGTATGTTTATATTGCTTGATTACTTGGTCACAAGCATAGATCTAGTTGATTATATTGTATGCTATCATTTTTTCTTTGTTGTCTTCCATATTTTACAGGTTCTTCTACAGTAAGCTTCAAGGATAGCGTGAAAAACCTTTGAGAAAATTATTATGGCATCATATTCTAGTGATGAGCGAGATCTAGGGAGAGTCTAGCATTCCGTGTTTGTGTTTTGTTCTAGATCTGAACCATTCAGACTAGCGAACCAGCTCTTGTCCACAGGAGGTGTGTATTTCTGGCTAAGAAAATTGGCGACTCCACTGGGGACTACTTCAAACGTTAAAAACTGAAATAGATGACTGCGAGTATAGTTCTTTGTCTGTGTCAAACTCGTTAAAAAATGAAATAGATGCTTGTGAGCATAGTTCTTTTTCTATTTCAAGCTAAGTTAAAAAGTGAAACAGGTTCCTGAGCAAAGTTCCCATTCTATGTCAAGCTCGTTAAAAAATGAAATGGATGTCCTTAAGCATAGTTTACCTTTTGGTTTTAAGCTTGCATAAAAATGAAACCATGTTTCAAGCATAGTTATTTTCTGTTTCAAGCTTGTGTAAAAATGAAACAGGTCATTTTGAGCATAGTTCTTTTTTTCCTTACAAGCTCGTTAAAAAATGAAGCAGATACCCTGAGCATTCTTTCGACTAATCTTCGAGCTCATTAAAAAAAGTAAGATGGTGTTGAGCTTACTATTCATTTTTTGTGCTCTGGTTAAAACATGAAAAGTAGTTTGAGCTTAGTTTATTACTTTTTCGTGCTCTGGATTCAAACATGAAAAAGGTTAATAGAGTCCTCTTTAAGATCTTTTTAGACTCTCAAAATGTGAAAATATTGCCGAGTGAACTTGTCTTCTTTATGCTTGTGAAAGGACCTGAAGAGTCATCTTCCTGGTGATAGTTTACCCCTTTTTCGGACCAGGGGGCACTAATTACGGAAAATGTACACTCCATCCAATCATGATTGGAAGAGTTCTCTAAGGTATTATTTTATACTTTTTTGGGCCCTAGGGACTAAATCATACGAAAAAGGACCGTTTTGGAGTCTTCTTTAGTTTGTGCAGACTCTCTAAACATGAACTACACCAAGTTTTCTTTCATTGGAATCGTTAAATTAAACATTGAAAGACCCTGTTTTGGGAACGAACCCATCCTTTCTCAGGTTC
Source organism: Pseudotsuga menziesii (assembly GCA_001517045.1). Taxonomy (NCBI): domain Eukaryota; kingdom Viridiplantae; phylum Streptophyta; class Pinopsida; order Pinales; family Pinaceae; genus Pseudotsuga; species Pseudotsuga menziesii. The sequence goes on along the minus strand of LPNX011215773.1, from coordinate 334,245 downwards.
GTAAAAAATATGAGTTTGGACTTGTCCAAAGGATGAGCTAAAACGAGTGTTTGTTACCCTCTTTGAACTCGTAAAAATGAAAAGAGGCACTCATCAATCATGATGGGGAAATTAAGGGAAGGGAACTACATTCTCAATTGTAATAAATGGCAGTTGTTAGTCACCTTTGAACATGGCACTTGTCTGCATTTCATTCAATCAATTGGGTATTCAGCTTGTCTCTGACTTGATCCACTTTCATGAGTCATGTCACTCCTTTGAGTTTGTCAAATAATGCATTGTCCTTTGTCGTATTGTGTTCTGCCTCGTCAAATCAATGCTGCCAAGTCTTCGGTTGTGCCACCCGATGTTCAAAGGGAAGTCATGTTGATATTTACACCTATAGTCATTTTTTTTTTTTTTGTGTTAGTTACTTTTGAGTCAGTCCTATGGTTACATCATACTCAAAATTACAGAACTTTGTTCCTAGTTTCATGTCATCGATGTGGGATTCAACATGGCCCTCCTTCGACGAGACTATTCCTGTCGACATCATCTCATTATCCAGAAAATAGTCTTAAAAACAAGTTTAGTACCTTGAGATATATATGCCTCAATGATAGATTCTCTCACTCTTGACATATGTTCATATCATTGACCTTTGATCAAGAGATTTGACTGAGTGTTCGACATCAAACCATCTATTCACATTCAGTAGATTGTACTAGGGTACCTTGGGAATGATTGACATTAATGGTTATCTCCCTTGCACTTGTTAATAGTTCACATCATTGACCAGTAATCAAGTGATTTCTACCATGTTCGACTTCATATCATTGTAATCACATGGATATAATCGTACTTTGTGGAAGATGAGACGAAGACCCTAGGTATATGTTAAAAGTGCTCATTGCTTTCCCTAGGTTGCGATGGAGTATTTTGTATGAGTCCTAGCATGGATAAACATTTGTATGTTCATGGCTGTGCTTAGATTTGAGTCTGTATGACATATATCTACATTGTATGTCTGGTAGCTATGTCCAAATTTGATTCTTCTTCGCATGGATCTACGCTGTATTTTAGTAGCCATGAGTTTTTATATCTCACATGGATCTGTGTTGCAATGGTTGACAGCCATGTTGTGAGTCATTTGGGACATGTATCAAAATGTGCTGCAGAAAGTTAGTGATGTTTGAGAAGTTTCGGCCATTGTACCTTTGCCTCGATACTATACCTTGTTCTTTCAAAGTATATTGCTTATCGTTTCCCTCTGGTCATTATACTTTGTGGGGAATTCTGTTATACCAAAATATCGTCACCCTCATGTTGTGAGATAGGCATTCCCTTGATTGCTCCAATCCCTCAAAGTTTTCCCTAGAGAAATGAAGGTTCAAATTATCCCCTTGCAATTTTTCCCGGTGTTGAGCTGGTAACACTCCTCTTCCATTGACAAAAAGCATTACCCAAGTCAACACTGCTCTTGATACATGAAAAAAGAGAGGTGCCACCACTTCTATCCCTACTTCAAGAAGTAGTTCCCCCTTAACACCGCCTGTTTTCTTCATTGGAGGAGCGGTGTTCGAGTTTTCAAGGCAAAACATAGAATCTTCGAGAGGATTCTTGAATTTGACCTTCGTGGAGCTTCATCCCTATGGTTTAGGACCAGATGGAGCTCGAGATCCTCCCTTTTAGGATCTTATCTCCACCTCACTCATGAGATCCTCAACCATGCCTATCCTCCCATGCCTTTAAATACTAGCTCATCCCCCATGGGAGAAAGGAGGAAGAATTGTGTTGCATACCCAAAATCTGTCAAAATCATTCTTGAGACTTTGGAGGCAAAGTGAAGTTAGAGGAAAGGAGCCATTGGAAGGAACTCTCAACACCAAGGCATGAAGGTTGTAGTCTCTCCAATCATTTATTAATAAATAATGCATTTTCTTTCCCATATTTACTGTTTGATATGTTTATATTGCTTGATTCCTTGATCACAAGCATAGATCTAGTTGATTATATTGTATGCTATCATTTTTTCTTTGTTGTCTTCCATCGTTTATAGGTTCTTTTGCAGTAAGATTTAAGGATAGCGAGGACAACCTTTGAGAAAAGTATTATGGCATCATATTCTAGTGATGAACGAGATCTAGGGAGAATCTAGCATTCTGTGTTTGTGTGTTGTTCTAGATATGAACCATTTAGACTAGGAAACTAGGTCTTGTCTGCAGGAGGTGTGTATTTTTAGCTAACACCCATCAGAAGATTGTTTGCAGGGACACGTGTGCAGTTGGGGATTTAGCTGGAAAACCCCAAAGCATTTGCTGGGTCTCTAGATCTCAGTTTATCTTTTGAATATTGGCATCATCTTCATCGACATGATCATCCTATGGTATTGGGTGATATTCAGCTTCCAGTTTGCTCATCCGGAGCAGTTCTCATCAGTTGTTGACATAGACTCTGTCGACAGGGGTTCTCTCTCTATCGACACCCAAACCACTGTGATCTCACTGAGCACCGGCCTAGATAGGTTTTACCCCATCCGCCAACATTTGCAGAGCAGATGAAGTCTCACCTGAGATGTTCGAGGGAGAGATGATATAACCAAGTTTTCTTAGTATGGAGGAGGACCATGTGTCTCTACTTGCTGACTTATTGCAATATTATTCCACAGATATAATCATTCATATTATGCATTAACAGAATTATACCATCATTTCAACAGATCACATTAATATAACTGATTCACAGCAAAGACATTGATGCGCAGACAGATATAGCATTATACAATCATTTAAAGCATGAAACACATTGCATGAATCACAGATCCATGTCCCAGATACACATTACAGTCACATTTGGATTGCAGAAAATAAGAAAATAGGAAAATAGTTAAAGACACAGTAATTCTGCTCAACCTCTGTCATGTCATATTAACTTCCGCAGCAAAAGATAAGTTCCCAAGATAGTTCTTCAAGTTTCATACCCAGATCAAACAACCGTTGTTCTCAAAACTGAGAAGACAACCAACTGAAGAGAATTTTGAAACAGTCTCCCAGCTAGCAAGAAGAATTAACATTTACAATTCGACATCTACTTATAGGCTTGTTCCTTTACATTGGTGGTCCACTTAACCAACTTCCTAACTAATTCTTAACAGATTCTACAAAATAGTGACCATTATCCACAAAATGCAACCCAAAACTACAAAAGGTGACAAAAAATGCATAAAATATTCCAACTCCAACTTGTGCACTGTTTTCCCTCTTGCGTGATATCTTTGACCTTGCGTAGTATCCGCAATGCTGCACAACTAACTTATCCCTAAACTACCAGCCAACATCAGTTTTGTGTAGCTGGGGGCATGAGCACCTAAACAGGTGAACCAATTCACCAGCCTGTCTAGATGTGTCAGAAGCTCTACATGCTCCGATCATTCTCTCTGGCACGGGAAGACCTTCATCCCGAAAAAATCTCATCTTCATCAGACAACTCCTTTAGCAAAAACGTCACCTTTAGCTGAGAAAGGGGTTCGTGCTGCTGGGCGATAATACCAGAGGAAGGAAGCATCGGTTCTTCATTAGTTCAGTTTTTTATGCATGCGTATTATCTCTAGGGTTTTATGGGCCTGATTATCAGTGGTAAGTGTTGATCTTCTCTATGCAAATCTCTGCCCTAGTTTAGCTATAATTTAGGGCCATTTCCCCGGCACCTTGCATGCAAGTTTTTATTCAGTATTATTGTAAACTTTGAGGCTAGAAGAAAGCCATAGAATAGAAAACAATAGAATATCAGTATTTGGGATATTACAGTGTGTGTGTGTGTGTGTGCGCGCGCGCACGTGTAAATTGTTATGGATAAGTTATATTATAATTATAAATTAAGGTATTGTAATTTATTATATGTATTGTGTATATAATGTATATATATATATATTGTGTTTCTTATATTTAATATGTTTTTATATAAATGTCACATATATAAATAAATATATTTATATAATAATCAATATAGATTTATCTTAACTTTAGTTCTATTAAGTTTTGAAAGGGATCAATTCCATTGACATGTACATCCCTTTTTATATCGTAAACTTGAGAAAATGTTTGCACCTTAAGGGATTTGATCACTCTTATCGCTAGATAGAGCCAAATTTAAGATGGATCTATGTTGGTTCCAATCGTACGGGATGCATCAAAACAATGTTATGTGAAAACCAAAATTATCACATTAAAATCATCTCATCCAAAAAATAAAATAAAAATTACCCGATAAAAATGGTGAATTGCAATAAAGTAAGAATTGTGTTTAGTGATAATGCACGTGAAATAATGAAATGAAATTTGACGATGAATTACATATATATTACAGATTGATCAATCTCAATACGTTCTACTTTTCTTAAAGACAACGCAACCCTCGTTGCCATCTTCTCATATCGATCATATGTGAAAGGAGTTTGAGTTCGAACACCATTCACCATAAATTCAAGATATTGTTGTAAATGTGAGCCCCTATCTCTCTTTATTTCCAATATGTATAGTTTATTTCTCCAACGTTAATCCTTGTGACTTATGGATTTTCAAACGCCAAGAAAGTTTCGATGGAAAATTTTCTCATTTGCATCATTGTAACATTTTCTTCATTGAAATATAATGATTAATTACATGTATATTTAACTGAATTATATCATACAAAATTTAATATCATTGAAATCAATGCATCTTAACAATACTATTAAATCCCATTATATTTCCCTATGCAAAAATTTCAAATTAGAAAGATGATAGATCATAATGCAAATATCCATCTATACATAGATCAATAGATCATATATGTCTTTCACTGTAAGCAATGCATCTCAATAATACTAAGAAAGGACATTCTTCTAAGAGCAAAGAAATGCAACAAACTTTGATTACTAAATTCCCATATTAAAATATTAGATGCCAATATATAGTCAAATTAGTGATTCCACTATTTAGCTGTGGCGATTCTATCTACTTAGCTAACTATGGTAACTAAATCAAATTAGGATTTTGACTATTTAAATGAATGATATCATACAAAATGGTTAGAACAAATAGATCAACTAAGTTTTTTTTTACTCAAACAATGACCTGATGAATAGATCATATGTACCATTCTATTAGGACAACTATGCTGATTATATCTACTTAACTAAATGTGGTAATTGAATCAGATTCATGTTTTGATTATTTAACTAAATGATCTCATACAAAATGTAATATCACTGAAATCAATGTCATAAACCAAATCCGATTTACATTGTCCGAGAACAGTTCTTGTTCTTTTACCATGAATCGATGGGTGAAATAAATGTATAAATTTTATTGAATATATGATATGATAAATTACAAATGATGGCCCACCTCAAATATGGATTGGGAACCTGATATTTGAAAAGTTACAACTCTGATTTATTAATTAATTATTATTAATTAATTTATTATTTAATTTTGTTACATTGCCACCCCTTTAAGGGCATCTTTGTCCTCAAATCTGATTTTATGGATATCAACTTTATTGTAGATCTACATTGAAGCACTTGACTTGACAAGTGTATTCTAGATTTGTTCATTTCTCTGGATGTGAGCTTGCGCCTTTGTGTTGTAATCCTTTCTTATTGAGTGGTGAGTTTTTTAAACAATACAACTTGTAATTATTTGTTTCCATACCATCTTTTGGAATCCATTTATGAGAAATTGTGGACCATTCACTGACGTCTTAAAAATGCCCCTTCAATTTGTTTATGACCATTGTTTTTAAGGTTGAATATATTCCTTCATGCTCCTTTTCTCCAAAATTGAATCCAAATATATTACTTCCACTATTTTCATGTGTTGTGTATCCCATATTGGATGTCATAATAATGGAGGTATTTTTTAGAGATACTCTTCGACCTTGGAAATAAAAGTGATGGCCATTCTTAAGCTCTTGGATTTTGAAAATAACAGGGCGATCTTTCTAAAGTTCTTCAAGCAATGTAAATGGCTTCCATCTTACAACTTCAATGAGTGTGCACTTTAATGTTAACAATTTCAAAGATGTGTGGTGGTTGTTATAGATATGACACACATCTAAACTAACTCCAACTTTATTGGAAATATCTAGGTCTTGTACTTGTTTTCTTTGAATTGTAGCCTCCACGGTCGACACTTTTTCTTTTCAACAAAACACCCATATTTTCTACAAAATTAGCATGTTTTTTTTGTTTTTTTATCAGTTGACCAAGTTGCGGCTATTCTGTTAAGGATTTAGCCGAATTTTATTCACCAATCCATTGAAAGGTGTTCCATATAATTTATGCAGTTGCAATGCGCCTCCTTCAGTGATTTGAATGATAACATACGACCCTAGCCAATGTGTTTTCAGCTTGCAAGGGTGCTTAAAAAACTTACTGTCATACAGGAGGACAAGTGATTTGACATGAAAATGTTTATTCTTGATGTGTCGATCATGCCATACTTTCTATCGTTCCTTCTCGACATTTTGGTGATAACCCGTGGCAAAATGTTCTTCCTCCAATTGCACAAGTTGCGACAATCTTTCTTTGACAACACCAACATAAGTCAATTCAGTAACTGTAGCAATCCTTATATTGGGTACAATGTGTTCCATCGGTATAACAACCTCTTGTCCATATGCTAGTTTGAGTGGAGTTCAACCTGTCAACTTCTTATAGGTCACGCGATATGTCCACGATACCGGATAATTTTTTTGGTCCCAATCATCTCTTTGAATGTTGCAAATATTTGTTAATGTGTACTCGATGATCTTGTTGAATGCCTCGATAACACCATTCGCTTGTGGGTGATATGGTGTCGTATTTCTGTGTTGGATCTGGAATTATTCGGTCAATTATTCAATCAATTGATTGACAAAGTGTGTGCCCTGATCACTTATCAAAACCTTCAGGCATCTGAATCTAGTCACAACATTGTCGAACAAAAATTTGGTGGCATTCACAACAATACAATCCTTTACTTATGCTAATTCATTCCATCTATTTAGGTAATCCATCACAGTAATAATGTATCTTGCACCTGTTCGTTTCCATGGTGGATTAATAGGTCTGACAAAACCAACTTTCCATTTGTCAAATGTTTTCAAATTTATCTAAGTTACTAGCGACATTTCATCTCGTCACGACAACTTTCCAGTTCTCTCACATATATCGTAGTTGCGCCAATATCTTTAGCATTTGCATCCAAAGTGGGGAATGACAATCCTACTTGCAATATCTTGTGCACAGTAGATTTTCCAGCATAATGGACTCCTTTGACACCAGCATGCACGTCGTTCAATATCATTGCTCGCTCATGTTCCAATAGACATCAATGAAGAATTTCATCTGGTCCCATTTTATATAATTGTCTAGCTATCAATTGGAACTCTGCAGCTCACACCACTAATTGTTTTTTCTGTGTAGTACTAAATTATTTTGGTGAATATCTCGTACTCAATAAATGTATCATATATTTTTAATGATCATAAAACATCGTGATCACCTATAATTTCACATTAGGAATACTATCGTTGAGACTCACAGGTTCTTGTCCACTTTCAAGCCTCGATAGGTGGTCGGGTCTTGAGTTCAATTGACCCAACTTGACAATAAATTCAAAGTCAAATTCCTGGAAAAGGAGAAGCCATTGACAAATATTCCCCCACAACATTGGCTTGTTCACTAGGTATTTCAACACTGAATGGTCTGTAAAAATCTTGAAATGTACACCTAACAAATAATGTCAAAATTTCTAGAGTGCATACACCATGGCTAAGCCTTCTCTTTCAGTTGTAGTGTAATTTTTTTTGCTGTTGCTAATTTTCTACTAGCAAAGGAAATATGATAATCAATCGACCCTTTTCCAGGATGTGCAAGTACAACGCTGGGTGTGATATACGATGCATTGAAATGTACTTGAAATTCCTTTCTCTAGTTCTGGAAAAACTAGTATGGGAGTTGTGACCATCTTGTTCTTTAGAGTGTCCAGACTCTATTGGAAATGATCGCTCCATTGAAACTTAACATCTTTCTTCAATAACCTCTCCATCAGATAAGTCACCTCTGCATATCCTTTGATAAAATTTTGATAGTATCCTGTATGTCCCAATGTCGTTCTAAGCTGCTTCACTGTCTCCTGGGTTGGTAGGTCGAGGATGATCTCAATTTTAGCAGGGTCAACCAGGATTCCATCGCGATAAACTACATGGCATAATATAATTCCAAATGGTGCAAAAAATATACATTTCTTTAGATTCAACTAAATATGATACTGTCGACACCGTTCCAACATTATTTCGAGGCTCCAGATATGATATTTTGTGATCCCAAACACCATCCAATTATCGAAGTACACCTCAAGAAATTTATGAATAAAGTATTTGAAAGCAACCACTACTAACTTGGAGAAGATAGAAGGAGAATATTGAGTCCAAAGGGAATTACTGTGTATTGGAAACACCCCCACTCCATCGCAAATGTTATCTTATGTCGATATTCCTTTGTGATTCTGACCTGATGGTATCCAAAGAACCCATCAGTGAAAGAATACACTTATTAACCCCCAATAATTTCTAATACCTCATCCATAAATGGATTCAGGAATGAATCATGTAAGCACGCATCATTAATCTTCCTTAGGTTGACACACATACACACTTCGTCGGTTGTATTCTTATCTTGCACTTCTATCAGACTGATCCACTCAGATTCTTCAACCGGTTCTATGATACCCGCATCCAACATTCAATCTAACTCCATCTTAAATTTTTCTTTATACCGCAGATTCAACCGGTATGGTTGCTGCTTCATGGGATTTGCATAAGGTTTTAATGGTATCTTCATCTCTCCAAGGTCTCCAAAAATCCCCTTCATCTTGGAAAATTTTGTAGGTAATAGATCCTAAAATTCATTCAGTAAGTCTATGATCTTCCTAATAGTTTCATCATGCCAATAATCTCCGATATTGACGAACTTTGGATTCTCCGCATATCCAATGAGTTAGTTTCTTGAATTTCAATGGGTTCAAAAAATGGTCACTAGAAATACCAAATCCTTCCATCGCACAAGTACCTTCAGACTCTGGGATGTCTATGTCGAGCAGGTCATCATCATCAGGTTCTACCGTCACCTTATAACACTCCATCCAGTGCTGGACTATCACATTGTTTTGATTAAAGTTTTCCATTGACACAGGGATATCTTCAAATATATTCATCTTGATCACTTACAAAGCAACATCAATCAAAGGATGATCACCAACAAAATCAAATGTGTGTGTGAAACTAGAAGCCAATTCGTCCCATTCAACTGTTCCATGCTGGAGCTAAACTAACCTTGTACCAGTTCCTTGGTATCATGTCTAGAGTATGTATAAATTGATGGACCCATTCTTGTCGCGGACATGCTTCCCACGTTGCACAAAAATATTCAATGTGCTTGATAGGATCAATCAATCTTGTGTACTTCTGACTAGTATAGCTGACATCCTCTCCAAATCGTATCTCCATCAACCTCTGACATGGAGGCCATTGTGAGATATATTGTTTATGTGCGACCCAAATTATGGCAAGAATAGCTTTTAGTACAAATTCTATGGAAGACAAGCATTGATGTTCTGTGACGTTTTCTTCAAAATATGTTAGGAAAGATGCCAGTTTAGGTAAACCTTCATATGCAAGTGGATCACTTACCTCCCTACCTACTCGTCACATAGATCATGTAATTCTTGTGCGTTTTCTTATTGACACTTCATGCAATCAGTTCTGCCAGTTTTCCAAAGCTTCTCCAAAATTCGATGTACATGAACTAATGTTGCACCAACTGACCTTTCCGTTGATCGTTGGATTCACATAATCATCCCTTGTAGAAGTAATGTTATAAATATGGTCCACATAATATCCTTGTCCTTCACTATTCGCTGGCTTGATGTATCTTTGTCCTTCTAGCAGATCAATTGGTGCGCCCACTCATAGCTCTGAATATTCAAATGTTAAGGTTCTTTTCTTGAAATTGATAATAGTTTGAATATTAATTGCCCGGTTGATCCCTAGAAGTGAGGGATAGAGATTTGTATCATCCACAATTTCAATCACTTTGAAGTCGGCATACGTTTTAAGGCCTTATATCTCAATAGGCACCTGAGTCTGTCGATGGATAGGTAGAACTTTCCACTGATTCTCTAATCGAAGTTGGACAGGATACCATACAAGTCCAGGTTTTTCCACTCTCCCATTTTTATTTAGTTAGAATATTGACATCAGAGCCCAAGTACTGAATAATATTGTCCATATCATAATCTCCTATTTGTGCAGTCATCCTTAGTTCACGATCAGTCTTCAATATTTTTCCCACACGATTAATCCTTATTTCTTGTCACGCCTCTTCTTGAGGTTCTTCAATTAGACCTTTCAATTTTATGACAACATATTTATCCTCCATTACCGATAAGCAAATTTTAAATAACTCTTTTAATTTTCTAACCTTTCTCATTGCTTTCTTTCGGAATATCTAGTCAAATATTTTAGGCATATCCAATATTAGCCTTCCAAAAATCGATGCTTGATTTATGTTGATGAATTCTTGTTGCGTGTCTAGTAATACTTCCTTTTATTTTTGGATGTAGAATGATGCTTTCATTTTTGCTGTTTGTCACACTTACAATTGTTCATATGATGCTTCTTGATATGACCCAGTTGTAGCACCTCCTCTTGTCACAACAAAAATATGTGGTTCCCTTGGTTCAACAGAGATATTCTAGATATTCTAATTGGGGTTCAGGTTGGGATTCTGAGGTGGATCCTGGTTTCCCACAATCTTGTCATTCCATCTCGTAATCAACTGAGGACATTCCTTGACAGTGTGATCAAAATATTTGCAGTACAAACATGCCATAGTAGGACTCATGCAATCCCTAACAAAGTGTCCAGGTTGCCCAGAATTATAACATAAAATTTGTCCTCTTCCGCGACCAAATCCTCCTCCTTGTCCTCGACCTCTAAAATACCCCCTGGGTTGAGGGTATTGTTGTTGTGGGTACTGATTTTTTGGATATTGGGATTGAGGATACTAATCCTATGGATATTCATTCTGGGCTAGCTCATCTTGAATTTGTTTGTCATTCTTCATTAAATAAGTATCAATTGTTTTCTCTTGCAATAGTTGATATGCTCTACAGTCTCTCTCATCATGGCCTAGTGATCGACAAAAATTACAACATAAATTGGCCAGTGCACTTACAATATTTTGTAAGTACAAACACTCTTCCAACCGATGGCCTCTAGTCTGGCATATTCTACACCAAGTCATCCCTTATGTATTTATCGTGCTTGACGCTCCCGATGTGACATAATTCATATATGCCGCGTAGTTGTATTTATGGTGTCTCTCTATTCTTCATATGGTACAACATAGTTCTTGTACTTCCTTCCCTTTCTTAATATCTTGGAGTTGCAGTGTAAGGTTCACTAGTTGTGACTGGATTTGCATCATGCCTGCACCAGTTTCTCTGACCGGTGAGGATTCCAATTTCATAGCCAATTCTAGATCCTCAGTTTGGGATATAATCTTTTGCTGCATCAAAGGGATCCGGATGTGCGGTAACAACGCTGCAATAAACCATTCTTTGTGTTGAACTCCTGACATATTGTTACAGAGAGAAATTCCTATGGCTTGGGGTACCACAACAGACAACTTGACTCCAGAAATCAATCCTTTCCAATATGCAATAGAAATTAAATCCAATATGCAATAGAAATTAAATGTCTAACACTAAAGGATCAGACCTCGTACCTTATTCCAGACGGTTGAAGTAGATCCCCGTTGAGATTTCCAACTTCAGCTTGAATTGATAGACTACTTCCTCAACAACAAGTAAACAATACAAGAATACTATATATCATGGTGTTAGATCTATTCTAGCATATATAATCAATAATGTATAAACATTTGAAATCATCCAACGGATAAAATATTCATTCAAACACACATTATTGGACAGGAAAAGATATTTCTATTGATATAAATAAGAGATTACAATAGATACAATCTCTGTAGTCACGTCTGCGAATCGGAGAAACTGAATCCCCCACTTGGGCCTCCACCACTTCAATCCTCCATCTCTAGATAGCAAGCTCACTAGCAAAAGGCAAGCCTGGGAAGAACACAAAAGTTCTCCAAGGGACAAAGGGATGCAGACTCAAGCATAAGTTCTCGCAACAATGGACTATAGTTTCTTTGCTCTCAATTCTCTCTTATGCCTTCAATGTACCAAAGAGTTCCTTATATAGCTTTTCAAAGGGGTAATGAAAGGTCGAATCCGAGAGATCTCAAGGCATATGGAAGGCCAGGAGTCGAGTGAGTCGGATCCATGTCAAGAAAAACTCCAAAAGGATTTGGATTTTGTACACATCCCGATGTACGCGGTTTAGTGGTCAAACCCGTGTATATACGCGATTAGGGGTTTAAAAGTCGCATATATGAATTTACACATGTTTTTAGGGATGGTCTAGGAAACATCAAAGGACAAAAAATGGTCCAAGGGGTCTAAGGATTCTGCAGAGGGATAGGGGAATTCCATACAAGTGTGATTCATCTGGAGTGCTAAAATCAGCTATAACAGATGCCCCCTAATGTGTGAGGTCAGAGGGGTCATACGATGGCTGAAATACATTATAAGTCCATCCCAAAAGTGGAGTGATGAAGAATCCCAAATGGAAGACCAACCACCCAACTAGCATAGTACACTAATACAGCTCTACACATCACTGCAAACACATATAGCAGTCCCAGATACATAAGAGTACAATGGCCATGAATAAGCATGATATAAGATATCACATAAGTGGTCATCGCCACGTACAATATACATAGATCAGAATCTCCTTGATGAAGATATATAAAGGACCATGATCTCCATAATGGATGAAGATATATAATGGATCAAGATCTCCATGATGGATGGAAATGTTTGACATATACTGGAATCAAGTCATGAGAGCTGAAATATCATGAACACTGGCACGATCAAGTAGGTAGAATATAAGAGATGCCACCAATCTGGAAGGTCTTCTACACAAACCACTACGAGTACATGTCCTACTATGCGAATAGAGGTGTCGAGGTCGAACATAGTAGTCCATCGTCTGATTACCGGTCATTAATGTATACCGTTAACAAATGCGAGATCACCCACCGATAATGAAAATGGGAATCAAGGTACTAGAGTGAAAACTAACAAGTGTGAATAAATGTGTTGAGGTCGAACACTTGAGAGGATCCATCGATCAGGGGACATTGATGTATTCCCAAAGACTGTCGATGGCGAGAGAACCTGCCACTGATGAGTGCAAGTCTCAAGGCACTCAAAATGACTCTAGATTCCAATCCCAGAATAAATGATCTGAATTTGATGGGATGAAATCCGCTGGAAGGAGGGAATTAAGGCATCCCCCATCATCCAACACGAGGTAGTCAATAAAGATGTATGATGTGGAAGGACTCGATCATAAGGTGCACGAACTAGTAACTGTACCGGGAATGGCCGACATGTAAAGTGAAGAAAACTGAGGAATGGACGACTCAAGTTTCAACTTCCTTCGAAAAAGAGCATACCAGCGTATGGTGACTGAATAAAGGCAGCATAGACTTGATATACAAACTAGGACATCTCTGCGACACAGAAGGCATCGATAGAGGCTCCATAGGGACTGGAAGCTTAACCAGTCGGTGGAGATAAAATCAGATAAACGAGTACAGCTCCTAAAGTCAAACTATAAACCCAACCAATGGATGTGATATACAGTGCTCTGTTCGAAGGCGACACGACTCGACAGCTGCCAAAGATAACATCTTTCCTTGTCTGGCTTTTTGGTTTTTTGATTTTTTTGGACTTTTTCAAATATTTAAAAAGCTTGGAAAAGAATAAAACGACTTTATAGTTACAAACTAGGAGGAGACAGTGTCATAGGGGCAAACAAACTAGTTTCAAGCAGTGGAACATACCTATGCTCAATGCAAGGATACATGTGTAGGATAGCGACACTTGGGGGAAAATCCCCTCCCGGTAAAAAGGGAATCAAGTTGCAAAGGATATATAAAATGGCTCTGCATGGCTAGACATGAGACAATCTCGGGCTATATGGCTGAAACTCAATGTCAGGGGAGCCGGCGTAAGGCTCAATAAGGTAGGAAAAGCTCATGATAATGCAATTACAACTTGATATAAGGGAGTCCTAAGGGAAATGGCCAGCATAAAGTTCAAGAGGAGTATGAAGCTCTTGCTCAAGGACATGCCAGGACTAAAAGGAACTCCCAGGCTTAAGAGAGGACTCACAACATGGGTACCAAATGCAAAAGGGAGCTAACTAGGGCACCCATGTATAGGAAATCTCTACCATTCACATAGTACCACTTCTAACAGCAGCATGAAGGTTCCATGATACCATGGAATAGGTTCGTACCTAAGGTTAAGATGGAATGGTCATAAGGCAATGCATAAGTATAAGCGAATGTGAAATTCTAACCTATATGCCAGTTTAGACATGATACTTGTGATAGGAACAAACGGGTCAAAACCTCAGAGAGAGTGTACAAAAAATGGACCCTACATGACAACCATATTAGTTCAAAAGAACCCGAAATAGTCAATAAATAATCCAAACTATAGGATATAGGGAGGAATGATCATGACAACTGCACCCAAAGGAAACAATGCAGCGAACGATGGGACACAAAAAGGAAAGTAAGGTGTAGACCCAACATTCACGCATCCATCGCCACCCCCATCAGGGTGACCACCAGTGTAAAGATCGAGCGAAGGAAATAAAAATCCTCCACAAATGGAGTAGAGGATGGAATATGACCATTCCCAAATCTATGAGCACGGTAAGGGGATGTGATGCCCCCAAGTATGACACCAGGGTCCGTACTAGAACCAAGGATGGGTGATAGGATACCAGGCATGCCGAAGATAAAAGGACCCAAACTCAAGAAAGCATAAATATACTCAAGTAACCGTGATCCCAAAGGCCAACTAGCGCACAAAGAACACACTCCCAATAAAATATACAGCCAAAATACAAGTACACCAAGGGGAGGATATGTGAGCTCCCGGATGCAGCAGGTATGTCTCGCCTGAGAGAGGCTCGAAACTCCCATACACTACAAGCGGAGGTACGTAACCAATTATAGTGGCCCTCAGCTTCAACACATAAAGCGTCTATGCTGTCTGACCTCTAGCTGGCCGGGACACCCACACAATAACCCATGTAGAGTACCCCCTCAATATCCTAGGTAAGGTCACTAAGGTCACCTCAATATAATCAATGCTCAGGAAGACAGTCGCAGGCGTGATTGGCCGTATGGGCAGGGTAGCAAAGCCCAAAATTCTCGAAAGAGCCCCCAGATATGAATACAATCCTAGAAATATCTCTGGTGCTACTCAGTTGTGACTAGGGGTCATCCCAATCAATAACCGCTCACACTGCCTCGTGCTTAACTCCCTTGTAAGAGGAGGATCCTGAGAAACACTAATTATACCAAGTAATTTCACACTCTCACTTGGACAGACACATACATGTTGTTGTTTAGTGGTCTTGGAGAATTTACTCACAATGAACTATTCCAAGACCCTAAAACGTAATCTTGTTGGTGCACCCTATAAAAGAAAAGAGTGCAATTCATTTTATTATGAGTTGATTTTAATTGGCTGTAATTACTCAAAGGTAAATGGCCGTGCAACTAATGACATTATGACTCAGCAATGAAATAAATATGCACACCATAACAAAAAATGCTAAGTGCAATCTTTGTCAAATGAAAAAATAGGGTATGTCACTACATGAGATGCATAAATATATATTCCTTTCCGAATGCCAATGCAATCTTTCCTATATGAAATCCTAAAAATAACTCTCATCCAAGCAATCCAATGCAATTACCTCCTCAAATCCATATCTAAGATGAAACTAAGAGTGCAACTACTTTGTATTTTTCAATATAAAAGAATGAAAAATGCAATAAAAGTCATCTAAAACTCTCAGTCTCTGCAGCAAGTATAAAAGACAAGCCCAACAAGAAACGAAGACAAAAAAGAGTAATGCACTAATGGAAAAACAAATAAATGACTAAAACTACTTTCAAAGAAAAATCAATGAAAAAGCAGTCTCTGGTCACAAAAGAAGCATCCAATAGACAACATCAGACCCAAGGAAGACCCAACCACACTCACAACCCACCCAACAACTTCCCACAACATCAAACTCACCAAAAGGGAGGATGTACGTGACTGTTTAAAGAACAGTTGCGTATATACGCGACTTTTGGCCAAAAAACTGCGTGTCTACGCAGATTTTGGCCAAAAACCTGCGTGTCTACGTAGATTTTGGCCAAAAAATTGTGTGTATACGCGACTTTTGGCCCAAAACCCACGTATGTACGTGAATTTTTGCCAAAAACCTGCGTATACAGAGAAGGCAGTGGTAAAAAGCAGGCCAGTAGTCAAACCAATAAAGGGGAGTGTCAATGGATGAACATACTATAAAATGCAACATAGAAACAAGGAGAAACAAAGGGCAAGTCAAGAATATCAAGCCCATTGTGCTCACAAACCCCAAATAAAAACAAGGAACATCCCCAGCAGAGTCGGCAATTCTGTTACGGAGAGAAATTCCTATGGCTTGGGGTACCACAACAGACAACTTGACTCTAGAAATCAATCCTTTCCAATATGCAATAGAAATTAAATTTCTAACACTAAAGGATCAGACCTCGTACCTTATTCCAGACGGTTGAAGTAGATCCCCGTTGAGCTTTCCAACTTCAGCTTGAATTGATGGATTACTTCCTCAACAACAAGTAAACAATACAAGCATACTATATATCATGGTGTTAGATCTATTCTAGCATATATAATCAACAATGTATAAACATTTGAAATCATCCAATGGATAAAATATTCATTCAAACACACATTATTGGACAGGAAAATATATTTCTGTTGATATAAATCAGAGATTACAATATATACAACCTCTGTCGGCACGTCTGCGAATTGGAGAAACTAAATCCCCCACTCGGGCCTCCACCACTTCAATACTCCATCTCTCTATAGCAATCTCACTAGCAAAAGGCAAGCCTGGGAACAACACAAAAGTGCTCCAAGGGACAAAGGGATGCAGACTCAAGCATAAGTTTCGGCAACAATGGACTATAGTTTCTTTGCTCTCAATTCTCTCTTATGCCTTCAATGTACCAAAGAGTTCCTTATATATCTTTTCAAAGGGGTAATGAAAGGTCGAATCCGAGCGATCTCAAGGCATATGGAAGGCCAGGAGTCGAGTGAGTCAGATCCATGTCAAGGAAAACTCCAAAAGGATTTGGATTTTGTACACATCCTGATGTACACAGTTTTAGTGGTCAAACCCGCGTATATACGCGATTAGGGGTTTAAAAGTCGCGTATATGAATTTACACATGTGTTTAGGGATGGTCTAGGAAACAACAAAGGACAAAAAATGGTCCAAGGGGTCTAAGGAGTCTGCAGAGGGACAAGGGAAGGCCATACAAGTGTGATTCACCTGGAGTGGTAAAATCAGCTATAACACATGTGGAAACTTTCTTTGGCCATCAATGTCTTAAATCCTTGGTTAAAGTACCAAATAGATTCCGTAGGAAATTTCTTAGTTTCTTTTATCTCCATAATAAACTAAGACTCAGATTTGGCCTCTCTGGACTCGTCTATTATTCCTACTCAGATTTGATCTAGTGTTTTTTGTGGGATTCCGGTCAGAACCACATAGAATTTCATGTACCAATCCAATGCACGACCCCTAAGGTTTGTGATCATTTGATCCTTCTTGATGGCTTCATCTTAGAACTGTTGCACGGTCCACAAAACTTCACATAGAAACCAATGTTTCTCAGGGTCTTCTACCCCATTTCCATTAAATATCGACAACTTTATATCATTCTCGGCCATTGTATTTGCTCTTGGTACTTATTTATTAAAGGTTTGGATAGTTGGTGATGAGTTTCTAGATCTTGCATCCATATATGTACGCAAGATTGTGGGTATGTAGTATCTGTACTCTGGACCTAGAGCTTCTTCTTCTTCTTTCTCAGATATAGGGTAGTAGTCCTCTTCCTCATCACAAGAACCTTCATCGAAGTGCAACACCAATGGGTAGTCATCTCCTCAGATCGTACTGCAACTTCCTCTTCTAGTCGTAGTCCTTCTTCTCTTTCCCGACCGAAATCTTCTTCCACTCCTTATATGCCCACCTTCTAGCTCAACCTCGCCATCACCAGGAAACATCTTAGTTTACTTTGCTCCATTTTCTCACACTTTTCTTGTGAAATATCCCATGTCTTTATTCTCAAACCTCTATTCCCCATATTTCATTCTCAAGATCCCTTTCTCATATATAAGCATCTTGATCCAAATCTTTAAATATGTCAAGTACCGTCCTCTAGGTCCTTGGAAAAATTCTCTTTTTAATTCATTGTACGATTTTGTGGTGTTGACTGCAATTTCTGTGATGTACCCTTCCAAAATACTATTAACCCTTAAATCGACAGCTCTAGATATAGGGTTGTTAACACTTTTTAGCCATTAAATCATTTGATGGCTCTACTCTATCGATTCTTCCTCTTGGTTGCTAGCCTTAATAACCACTCATGCAACAAAACAAGAAATTTGCAAAAGAAAATATCATGAATATCTGTATAGAGGTATCACTCCAACCACTCTACTGGGCTTAGCTCAGATCCTTCACTTTCTTCATGTGCAAACTCTAGTGCCTTAAAATCCTCCCAATTTTGAATTTCTAGCTTCGTCGGGTGCCATAATATATCCCGACCAAAATGATTCACATCCCGACAGTGGAACCATTTGTTGGCCTTCTTTACCGTTGACCCAGATTTAGATCCTTAGTCGACAAAAAAATCCCAAGATATCGACCCGATAGAGGAGGAACCTATCAACATCACCTGTGATGCAGATGTAGCCTGCATTTATGTGGGGATCTCTACTTGTGTAGCACTTTATTAGATTACTCAACTCAAGCCGGTGATTATACTTGGTCTTCCTTGGCTATTCATTCAATATAACAAACTATTTAGTAATTGACACATATTGTAGTATTCAACATAAAATCCTTATTACAGATTCATTCAATAAGCGGTGTGTCACATACATATAATAGTTTATTCATAAACATATACAATGCGACATATTTAGGTCTAATTATTCAGAACATGCATGCATTCGACATAAACACATTAATCACTGACACACAGAGACAACAATTAATGTGGAGACCCATCCGAGAAAAACCATAAAAGCGCTCTTCATCTGGTATGAGAAATATGTTAGCACCTTTTGTCTGCGCACTCATCTTGCAGAATCTTCTCTAGGTATTATTTACAACTCATACAAACTTCTCTCCTATTATGCTCTTAGGTTTTGGGAATACACATTTCTTCTCTCCTTCACTCCTCTATCGGTCCGCACATAGTCTGGATCGATCCTCTAGCTAAACAACTCTCCTCCTCTCTTCTCTACCTACACAGAGACCTAACCAAATAACAATTTAAAAACATCAACCAACCGACATCAACCTTGCAAACAGCTCGGGCTTTCCCTTTTATAAGCTTCTACCTGTCTTAATCAACTGAATATTTTATGTTAGCCAACAAGTCGCCATTTTTATTCTTGTACGTTCAATTACAACTGGAAATAGTTACTATCGACCCAAAAATACAATTATGCATTATTACCAAAAGCACACTTTATTCTAACTCACTCCTTACCCATAGTCAACCAAAATGTACTTTTCAGCTGTTCTTCTCTTCTTTTGTCACAACTCCTTTTGTCTCGGCTACTCTCGTCGTCGGTCTTTCCATCGCAGCTGCTTCTGTCACAACTTCTCTTCCACTGTAGACTCTTCTTGCGACCAAAATATTTATCTTTCCTTACATAATTCTGTTTGAATTCTGCTTACTTTTCCTAGGGCCAACAAGTCATATGTAGGAATTTCTTTATCTCATGCAAAGGCACCTCCTAAACTAAAAAAAATGGTGATAGAAAGGGAAAGCAACTAAAATGGTAAATAACTATTTTTTAGTTAGAATTCACATAAGCACCCCTAGTCTCATGGGGTTAAGGAAGATGGAAATTCCAAAGAAAATATTAGGCCCTAATTAAGGTATATAATCATATAATATAGGTAACAAACTTATGAGGTCTATATAAGAAAACTCTAGCAAGATAACAAGGTATTAAGGATATAAATACTACTATACTTTTAAAATCTTGAGTGTCATTCCTCTATATATTATTTACTCCATCCTGGAAGGATCGATGACATTATTTTGTATTCTTCCTTTTCTCATTATCCCTCTATAATCACTATTGTGAGATCTATACTAATGGATGGGAGAAATAAAGGCTCAAGATACTGAGTTTTACAGTCCCAATCTCCAGTGACTTCATTGTATTCTAAAGAACTATCAAATGGATTGTGTAACGAAGACCAAGGCATGTTTCCATTGGTGAAGTGATACTTCAAGCAAGTTATTTATGTCTTACTCTCATTGTTTACCCTCATTTTATGTATTGAATGAACCAATGGATCTATATTTTTCCTTTTCCAATTGGTTTTCAATTATGGATGGACTTGCTAAATGAGAAAGTAATAGGTTTCTTGTTCTTATGATGCATTTTTAGTATTCATCAATGTATCAAATGAATACTAAATTATGATTGAGATACCCATTTGCATTGAGTCAATGACTATTAATTTCAAAGGTATCTAAGTATTTTTCCCTTACAACTTATATAAAGCCAATGTAAATAGTTCTAGTTGTAAGGACTTTCTTTTATGCACTATTTGTCTCTAGAAAAATACAATCAAAGGAGTCAATTATGAAAAACTATTATAGAGTGATAGACTAACATGGAAAATTTAGGATAAGTGAGGTTTCCCCTTTGGAATGAGTACAATCTTGAAGTCCTATAGTGTCATAGGAAGGTTATCCAAATAATTACCTCATGATTTCAAGTATAGGTTGAGGCTTTGATATTGGAAATAGCCACACCAATAAAGATGGGAATCAAGCTCCTTAATATCTTTGGAGATTTAGACATGGTGGTGAACCAAGTAAAGGACGCATGATATAAAAAACACCCCAGACTAAGGCAATACAAGCATGCGGTGTGGGACATGTTTGATAATGTCAACATTATTGTTGTTCCAATGGAAGCCCGCTACATGGAAGACAATTTGGCTAAATACACCATTGGCTTAACCCCCTCAAATATAGATAATCTATCTTATTCCATCGAAGTCATGAACACACCTTGGATTACTAACAATACAAGAAATGATAGGGGTTTGAGTATAATGTCAAAAGTAAAATATTTCTAAATATAGTGGATGAATATACAAATATGAACATTTATTCAAATGGTGAATAACTTGATGAAAATTTGGACACCTCTTAGTCACCTAAATTTTCTTCTCTTGACACAATTGGAGGACATAGGGTCATCAAACTAAAATCAAACTTCATCCTCAAATACCTAGCTCCTTGGAGAGACCCTTTGATTCAAATTATGTGCCTATGAAACCATCCATTAATATAAAATTGTCAAAAGTTTAGAACTACAACTAGGCACCATAGAATATCCTCAATTCGTCAATATATCCAATACCCTATATCCTATTGAAAAAGAGGACTGGACATTTTTTTATAGGGAATTCAAGGACATCTTCACATTGAAATATGAAGATATAAAAACATATTTTCCCTCTATCTTTCAACATTAGATTTCAATGGAATAAGGCATCGACCCTTTTAAATAGAATCGAATATAACCTAAGCCATTTTTGTCCTCTCTCATCAATGGGAGGTTAAGAAGCTACATGATGAAACTATTATTATACCACTAAGGTACTCAACTTGGGTGGAAAACCTAGTGATTGTTATAAAGAAGAACGAAGAGAGAAATCTTAGTGTAGATTTTGAAAACTTGAACAAGGAATACCTCTAAAGTAATTATCCCCTACCAAAAATGGATCAAATGTTATAAAAAGTGCTACAATCAATGAGGATATCTATGTTGGATGGGTTCTCAATATATAATCAAGCCAATATTTATCTAGAAGATGTGTTGAAAATTGCATTGAAAAATCCCTGGGGTACCTTTGACTAGATACAAATGGCCTTCGAATTATTGATTGAAGGGATCACTTTGAAGAGGGTCATGGAATATTATTTTTATAACATTAAATACCTTTCCATTTTGATTTACCTAGATGACCTAATTATTTTCTCCTGGAGAGTGGCTTACCATCTTGGTCATTTGAAGTGGGGTTTTGAGAGTTGCAGGAAGCTTGGCATATCCCTCAACCCAAACAAGTGAGTATTTGTAATGGTGGAAGTCAAGTTGTTGGGTTAGATTGTGTCTTATCAAGGCGTAAAAAAACAATATAGAAAGGGTGTACACTATAAATTCCATCCTATTGCTAAGGTATAAGAATTCCATACAATCCCTTTCTCAAAAAATTATCTTCCTTCACAGGTTCATTCCCAATTTTCCCAATTTTACCTAGGTTCATTCCTAATTTTCCCAATCTTACCAAGAAAACAATAGATATGTTAAAAATGGATAGTAAGATAAAATGGGATGATATATATGGAAAATCCTTACAACAATAGAGAAATCCCTAGATGAAAAATTTGTGTTAATAATTCTTGACTACAACAACAACTCCATGTTGTTTCCTTTTTCTTATGATTGTAGAAGAGTTGCTTTTTTTGGAGAAATATAATGAGGGATATGAACAAACCATTAAATGTTTCTATAGGTATTTCATATATATGTTGAGAATAAGTAAAACATTATAGAGAATTACGCCTACAACTCAGTCAAATAATTGAAATTAGTAGAGAATATGTGTTGCAAGCCCAAATAATTTCTTATGCTCCTCACATCTCAATCAAATATATTTTGTGCCAACCATATTTTGATGTAAAAGGGGTAAAGTGAATCACCAATATCTAGGAGTACTATATGATGATGAATTCTACCAATTTATTCAAAGGATAAGGTCTATCCAAGTTGATGGTAGGAGAAACCTACAAGTAGTAGGCACTAATGTAGTTGAAGGTTGTTAAAAGAATCCCTTGGATGAAGTGGAAAAATTCCATATTAATCATTGTTACTATCATCCCTTCTAGTATGATACTATTCTCACCTATTTGATGTTAGTCAATGTACCCATGATCTAGACAAGTCTCAAAGAAGGTCCCTAAATATCAGGTTGAAAAAATTGTCTAGTTCAAGTAGAATTATATTGGAATATATTTATGGCCTTCTACTCAAGTGTATGTTGGAGGAATACGTGGAAGGTTTAGTGAAAGATATACACAAGGTATATGTGGATGTCACTTGATATCTAGGGAAACAAAACACAAAATATTGAGGTTTGGGTACTACTAAGGCTTAATCTTTTCTTATTTCCATTAGTTTGTTAGAGCTTGTTGTGAATGTTAAACATTTATTGCAAAAAGCTACCTTCCTTTTCCATAAAGTATTTACAAGTAGAATCTACTTTCTATGAGCAATGCCTCTATTTCATAGTTACATACAAAACATAGGTGGATATTAAATTCTACAAAACACTTTACCAAATAGGTACAATCCATCCCATCAATAAATCCATTGACCAAGCTATTATCAAATTCGTAGAAGAGAATATTGTAACCCAATTTGGTTTCCCCCAATAGATTGTGATAGATAATGACAAATTCTTTAGTTCAGTAAAACTAATATCCTTTTAAGAAAAGTATATTATCGTTCTAATACATTCCTCCAAATATTACCCTTAAGGAAATATTCAAGATAAATCCTTAAACAAAAGCATTATGAAGATAATAAATAAGACAATAGTAAATAATAAAAATGCATGTGACTCCTACAGAAGGTATGCACTATGGGAAGATATGATTAACACAAAGAGAGCTAGAAGAAAAAAAATACAACTAGTTTATGGCATGGAAATCATACTTCTTATCCAACTAGGACCACCTATGATGAGACTCGTGTAGGATATAGTGGGAATAAAGATAAAAAAGGTGAAGAGGATGATAAATATACCAGCGGAGGTGTTTTTGTTGTAGTCTTCCCTGGACCTTCTATCTCAGCTGGTGTCTCTATCTTTATTTCTCTCTCTAAGGGATGTTTCAAATGGAGGGGAGAAAGGGGGAAACATGTTAGTAGAAAGGGTTTCAAGGCTAGGGAGAGTTGTGTAGGACGCACCTTCCTAAATCAATATAGGCTATTGAGTTGATCCTAAGGCCAAAGGAGGGTTAAACTTAATATTTATAAGGAAAGTATCCTATTTTATCAGCCAAAGATTTTTTTTCTATGAATCTCTCTTAACTAGATTTTCAATAGAGACATGTAGGGCATGCATTTGATCTTTGTTGTTTGGGATGATTTCTAAACATTATTTTCGATGTGAGAGTGTACAAAAACAATGTAAACAACCGATTATTAGACATAACTTAGTGCTTTAGGTGTTCCTTAATCAAAAGTCCATCACTAGAAGATACATGTAATATCCTGAATATATAATAAAGAAGACAACTAGTCATTCATTTCTTCTAAAATACATTCATGAAATACACAAAATAAAATGGGAAATATGTACATATATACATTAATTCATTCAACAAAATGGAAGACATAGAAATGGAAGGAAACCACAATATTATGCTTGACAACTTAACACTTCATCTAGTGGCGATTTTTCTTGGTATTGATTACACAATAAAATGAATTGTTGTTCTTCATATTACAATAAGGGGGACCATAAGGGACTACTGAATCTCAATATTCGTCCTATTTCTTGTCCTTCGCAAAAATGTTGTTTAGTTAATGTTTTCAAAGAAAAACAAGGGTGATATTTGAGAAAAAGAGATGACATTAATGTTTCATATATGATTACACTTAAACATAGACAAAATTTGGTAGCCTCATGGTATAAAATGGCTTGATCGTTTTATCTATAGTTGAGGATTACTTTTATATGCTTTTCTCTCTCTATGTGGTAGCTTGGCCAAGAACTATGATGGAACACATGTGAGTTACAATTGCCACAACTTATTACTATATTCCATTTGGAAAAATGACAATTCATGATGAGGGAAATTCAAAATTGGTTGAGTTTTGATTTCCCTCTACCCACTTCTAGTCTTGTTGCATACACCAATAGTGATATTTGAACAAATAATACCCAAAATATCTCCAATACTTCCATTTCATAATTTCTTTTCATGTCTATAGAGATAGGCTCTTTATGAATTATTAATTCCTTACCCTCCTTGTTATTTCTATTTTAGGAGGGGAAGGTTGTGAGGGGCCTAATTGATTGGGGTGTCTTTGTGATAATGAAATAACTATTTGAGGGCTTCACCTTGTTGTGTCCTAGCAAGTATTCATGTACCATGTTGATAAACCTCCAACCATGCTCATCAACTATCCTTCCTCCCTTCAAAATCCTAAAATATTTATCCAAGTTAATGAGGGGGATATAATTGATATTACAATGGGATCAAAACAACCTAGACATTACAATCTAGGTGGAAATTGATGGTGTTAGATGATTATATATCTTGGTGGAAAAATGGTTGAGGAATCTATCTAGTACTATTGTCAAGAAAGGAATGACATCACGTATCATTATATGATATGGACATGTGAGGTGGAGTCTTAAATGGCCATTCCAAGGTTAAGGTAAAGTGTGATTGGTCATGGTGAAAATGTATAATAGGAAACATTTGATGGCCTACTTAGCTTCCATTTCCCTTTAATTCATGACTTTAAAACTATTACATTTACTCATATATCCACGTATACAAAGGTTTCATCTCTAATACCTAATAATCCTAGTGATTATGTGGATATGGTGTTGATCAGTCCCTTTTCCACTTTTTATACCCTATTCCTATGGCACACTTCCTTTTCCATGTTGTTGACGTATTTAGAGACTCATTTATAAAGGGTATGAAATTCCAAATAAAACTAGAGATTCCATCTTATCGACAAAAAATATTTGAATACCTACCCCCACACTGTGTGCTTGATCTCTCCCAATGTTTTCACCATTCTGGATTCAATCAGGGTCTCCTCATGCCTCACCTTCTATGTTTCAATTTCCATCTTCCAAACTGCTACTTGTTTCTTTTCTTCATGCCATTTGTTCTTGGTTTCTTCTAGTTTATGCCATTGTTTTATAAGGTTTTCTCTTTTTTTTTATACAATTATTTCTCCCATTATCACCTTTAGAGTGCTATCCTATAATTTAGACTTCCATTTTGTTACCCCTTTCATCACTTGAATGTATTTTTGTTGGATTTGTGATATTGATTTTATGGGAAGGGGTGGATGGATAACCAAGGATGCTAGTTCTTTATCATTTTGAGCCTTAGCGATTTCATGTCTAAGATATTTAATCACTTCATTAGATCTCATAAACTTCTGGAGCAACATGAGAAGGAGTCACTACAAGGATACTTTCAACATTTCACATTGAATGAGTTGAAGATTATGCTATTTCTTCATTGTGAACAACTTCATCAGAGAGAATTGAGGCCGAGAAATTTTAAGGAAGAACACTTGAGGAGGTGTTGGATTCGTTCCAAGTATTATCTACTTCTTTCTACACACCAAAGGATCTATATAGATTTCTCCAGAGCTCTAATGGATACTCAACAGTTTCCATGAGATAATGCATATCATGAATCATTACCATACACATATTTGCATACGCTCTTTCACAATCATCTAGCCAAACATTTTCCTCTTCATAATATTCTTTACCAGCTCCAAAAGACACATCAAGGAGATCATGTATCTTAATATATGCAACCATATTCAATTTCCACTCAGCATAATTGAATGGTGATAGAGGAGGAATTGATCTCAAATCCATATTGAAGTTGTACCTGCAAAAAAAAATTAAATTTGAATCAAACTTAGACCAAACACTCTCTACTTTGACATGTGCAATTTTTATGGGTACATCACGCATGGATAGAATTTTTTGGACATAATCCAGAGGGAGCAATACAATAATTCTGGGAATTATGTGGAAACCCAACGACTTTTGGTGCAACAATGGAAGCTTGTGAGGTTTGTTTCTAGCCTTGATACGAGCTCTGATACCATGTAAAATTCAATGAAGCATAGGATCATCAAGCTCACATAATTAAAATGGAGAATTGTAGAAGAGAGAGAAGAAGCAATTCAGTAACTCATATCAATAATTCATGAAGAATAAAAACACTAATGAGACCAATAATTTGAATAATAATCATAACCCATTAATCAGTATTAATCCTCATATTCAGTAATTAATATGTAATACAATTGTTATACATATAGGATAATTCAAATGCCTAAGATAGGATTCAAATCTACCAACTCAGACTGACTCGAATCTAACTCAGTGTGAGAAAAATCACCACTAGAGATAACTAGTGCAACTCCGGATCGCTAAAACAGTTCACAACTAGTTAACTGAAGAGGGTAGGTAATTAAATTCACCCTACCTCCATTAAATCATGAAAATTGGTGCTAGAGAGATTAATAGTGATCTAATTGATGGGAATCAGAGCATTACTAAGCATAATTGCACACAGACTAGGGTCAACTGCAAGACACTGCTAGTGGCACTCAGAGTGGGTTCCTAAATTATAGGGATTGGTCCCTGGGGCACCTAAACTCATGCAGACAGGTGTAGTAAGTGGCACGTGTCCCCTAGATGTGTCCCCCATGCACTAGTGGAGTGATGAAGACCTCCTAAACTAGGAAAATAGACAAATAGACTATGTGGTCAAAGGGAGGATTAATAATGGGAAACTCTCCACCCTCAAAATAAGCAGGAAAATTAGGAACAATAGATGAGTCAATCCTTTACACCAAGAAGATATCTAAGGTAAAAAAAATATTTTAGTGAAGGAATTGGTAAAAATATATGCAACTTCTCCTCTATAAGGAATTAATGCAGTGTGATATCCTTACTATGCACTAGTTCCCGAATGCAGTGCATGTGTACTTCAATATGATTTGTCCACTGCTTTTGAACTGGATCACTAGATATCTTGATGGTACTTTGGTTGTCACAATAAATGTCTACATGTAGCAGAAAGAGAGCTCATTATTATTGATTGTTCTATATGTGGACCACTTTCTCATTACTAGCAGCTCTACTGCTGGATTGAGAGGCATCAAGTCAGCTTTGAGTGAAGCGTTTTCCATGACAAATCTAGGACTGTTAAGGAAGTTCATTGGTCTCAAAGTTAGTCAAAATACTTCAGGAATCATGATTACATAGTCTGGATACATTGGATACTTTCTTAAAATATTCCACATGGAATATTGTAAAGCAACACCCTTTCCCTTCATATCTAGCATCATGATGGAAGAAGGTGGTTTTACACCATTGGTTGGCAGTACACTCTACAAACAACTCATTGGGAGCCTACTATACCTCACCCATTCGAGACCAAATTTGTTTTATGATGTGAGTGTTGCTTCCAGATACATGCAGGAGCCACATGAGCTACACTAGAAGGAAATGAAGTGCATCTTGCAATATGTGCAAGGTACAAGAGATTTTGGGACCCATTATTTAGATGATGCTTAGTTAGATCTAATTGGATATACTGAATCAGATTGGGATGGATATGGAAATGATAGGAAATATACACTAGGTTTTTTGTTCATGTTGACCAATCTGTTCGTCAAGCAAGAAGCAAGCAACACTTGCACTCTCTTCAACATAAGCATAGTATAGGGGGCTGTGAATGCAACTATTCAGGCAATTTGGTTGCATGGGATTTTCACAGATTTTGACATTCCTACTTCTCCTTCAGTAGAAATCTATTGTGACAACCAGAGTACCATCAATATATCCAATGATCTAGTTCAAAAGCAATGGACAAATCATATTGAAGTACACATGCACTACATTCAAGAACTAGTGTATAGTAAGGCTATCACACTACATTACTACCCTATAGAGGAGTAGATTGCAGATATTTTCACCAAGTCTTTCATTGAAAATATATTTGTTTACTTCTGATCTCTTCTTTGTGTAAATGTTTGAGTCATCTATTGTTCCTGATTTTCCTGATCATTTTGAGGGGGGGTTTTCCCATGAGGTTTCCCCCATTTACTTGTTTATTAAGCAGTCATTTTAATTTCATTTAGATTGTATGGGTGACCTTTGGCCTAGTTTCTAGGTCCTAGGTTGTCCAAAGTTAGGATTAAGGAGGGGTGTTAGAATTAATTAATCCTCCCTTTTCCCACATAGTCTATTTGGTATATTTTACTAATTAGGATGTCATCATCACTTCACTAGTGTATGAGAGACACACCTAGAAGTCACCTACCACTTACTGCACCTTCATGCATGAGTTTAGGTTCCCCAGGGACCAATCCCTATAATTTAGGAACTCACTTTGAGTCCCACCAACAATATCCTTCAGTTGACCTTGGTAGGTAATCAATTATGTTCAGTTATGCTCCGATTACCATTAGTTAGGTCTCAATCAGTTAGTATAGTGCCAATTTGCACGATTCAAGGGAGTGTGGGTGCCTTTGTTCACCTACAATAATCAATTAACTGATTGTAGACTGATTTAGTTATCTGAAGTTACACTAGTGAGATCCAATGTTGATTTTTCTCACATTGAGTTAGTGCATGAGTCAGTTTGAGTTGGTGAATTTGAATCCTCCCAAAGGAATTCAAATTATTACTATTGTATGGCTATTGTACTACAATGACATTAATGATAATTAATGTAATGATATTCTGACCAATTCTTGTTCAATGTGCATGAAATTTCTGTCATGAATCCATTGATAAGTTTACATTGAATTATTAATTCTACTGCAACCTCTCTTTTCAGATTTCTTTCATTCAGGTCTGAAGATCCATGGTTCACCAAATTTAACATGCTTTGCACAAACACACACATCCATACGTATTCATTTTCAATATTCTGATTATCAACCTAAATATAATATGCATTCCAATGTTCTTCAACTGAAGTTTCACTTTGTCCATTAAACCTTGGAAGGTATTTCAAATAGTTGCCACCACACAATGCATTTAGGGGTTGGGGTAGTACTAATGGAGCTTACCTAGCAACAATGATAGCTTGCATCCTATTAGGTTGAGCTACTGCCATGTTTGAAAATGATTGAACTGCTAAAGGATGAGGAGATACTGTATGTACTGGTATTGCTTGAGAGGGTATATATTGAGTTGAAACAGGATGAATCTGAGGAGGTAATGAAAGTTTGAATTTCCTGGTAAGAGGCATATACTCATATTCTTCTTTACCTAGCTCTGGTGCTAATGAGTTTGTGAAGGTTTTATAAGTTATTGTTTGTGAATTTGAACCAAAATCCTGATGTTAAGGTATAGTAATTGTCAAACTCTGCTTCCAATCAGGAATTCCACCTTCCTCTTTTAAGATAGGAAGATGAGGATTTTGAAAAGAAGAAGATGTTTCTTGAGGAAAACCAAAATATGGAGACTTATGAAGATGTTTCTAGGTGGAATATTGGTTGAATGAGAATTACTTCGAGTTCCCACATCCTTAGAAGACAAAACTGCTATTCAATGTGAGGTGAATAGTGTAGTATTTAAAGATATGATGATTATGTTCACAATCAAAATTAGATCCTTTGAAATTAATACTAGGTAAATAATTCAATCTCATCGTGGAAACAACACCAAAATATGTTTGTACTGGAGTTTGTACTTAGAATACGGAAGTGAAAATCCCATACAAAAAGAAATTCCCACACCCCTTCTTTACTTCAGTTCTTACATTTATAATCATATATAATTTTTAAGAAGTTCAAGATCCAAATTTTAAGGATCGAATGTACTCAAAATAGAAAATAAATATCATATCTAATATCTACATTTTAACTAGTTTGACTCATAAAGTGCAAAATATGCCACTTAAACCTATTTATCATTAATTAACTGACATATCATAATGACGAGTCATCCTAGAAGCCTCGATCCCAATCCTTTTTTTTCACCATTACAACTACAACTGGAAGTGGAGTTTGTTGAAACATGAACTATCAGAAGTTCCTTGGCGCATCAACCAATATAGCAAGTCCATCTAATGACTGGGACCTCTTTTGCAATCGAGTTTAATTTGCATCCATTATTTGGACTTTGTCTTGGATTTCTTTCTTTTTCTTGACAAGTTCTTCATTTTGCTATTGGGTAAGTTTCTTCCTTCTTAGAACCTCTTTTGCAAATGATATTAATTCCTGGTAATTGGCATTAGTTTCTTCTAAATATTATCTTAACCTTCTATTTGTTTTTCATTAACTGATCATTAGAATCATTAAGGTATTCATTCCAATCCTTGTAACGTTGTCATTATTTTTTAAGGACTTCAAATTCTGATAATGTCTCCATTGGTGCTTTTATATTTGGATACTTTGAACTCATGCGAATTTCAAATTCCAAAAACTTTTGCTTACCCTTATCTTTATCATATTCTTCATGTATTTATGGAAAGCTTCTCAGACCTTTCTCAATATTCTCCAGATTTTGTGCCACTTTATGTTCCACATTTCTGATTTGAAGATCTTCTTCACTTGAAGAATCTTCAATAGTGGTTACTGTATTCTTCTTAAATTTAGAATCTAAAACGACTTTCATGTTCATTCTTAATTTATTTTTAGATCTATTCCTTTGTCTCTAGTGAGTTACTTGAGGTTTTGAAGCAGAGGTAATTAAAACTTTTGTATTGGAAGAAATATTCAATCATACCTTTTTCTATTGCATCGTTGGGGGTGTCTCAGGAAGATATATCTTCATTTTGTGACTTAGGAAACACTCTTTCTTGCGAATTTTCTTGAATTGGTTATGGAATATATTCATCTTTTGAATTGGACTCTTTTTTCTGCTTGTTTTGTTTCCTATTTTACCTTTCTCTCCTGTCCTCTTGTAGTACTTTGTCCCCTTTGAGTTTTACATATGATATGAGGAATTTTTTGCTGATTGACAGAAGTTTCTGCCTCTTTATATTGATTTGAATATTAAGATTATTTTTGGCTTTAATCTCTTTTGGTTCAAATCCTGACCAAAACAAAAAAAGGGAGTGATTTTGTTTCATGAGTTCGGTTAATACTAGCAATTTAAATAGCACATGATGAAAAAGGGAGTGACTAGTGCGATCAAGATGATTCTTTACACTAGTATCCATATCTGCAAGGATTTTGAACATATAGTAGGGTAAAATTAACTTATATTGTCCATTTACATGCAAAAGAAATCTCAGATGATACCTAGAAATAGTGGCAAACCTACCCTCGCAGGTGACATATCGTTGTATGATACTGAGCACATCTCTCCATTCATGCTTTACATTACTGAGGTGTATAACTTTGCTCCAATACAAAGATTCATATCCATGAAATAAATATAGACTCAAATCGATTTCAAAAATATACTTCCTGAACCAACTCTCACCTTCAACAGGCAGTCCCATTGCCTCTACAATTAAACCCTCATTCAATTCAAAGCCGAGAGCCTGGAAATTGACAGATGAACCTGTATAATTCTTGGCAAAAGACTTGTCCACTTCAACATTGTAGCCTCTAATTATTTTGAAGAAAGAATACCATCCTACGTCCATCGACAACTTAGCACATTTAGGAAACTCCTCGGCCCATTACTTATTTATCGGCTCAAATGTGCAAAGTTTGCCATTGTTTTTCTTCATATTGACAGTTGTCAATCACTTGCTAGATCACAATTCTCTGGAATAGACACCAACTTAGAAAAGATCAAATGTCTCAATCTGAAATTTGAAATGTCCAGCAAAATTAGAAAACTAGGGTAACATTGAATAAACCATAAGTATATTTGATTCATCCACTTGAACTCAATTATGGATTTGACAATTGTAGAATAATCCTTTGACATAAATTAGGAATGGAAACTCCCAATATTAAACCATTGCGTGCTACATGATAGACATTGCACCACTTGTTTTTATGGTTTGACATTCAGATAGTGTTTGTTTGCATAACCTTCATGTATTACGGTGTCAGAATGTGTCTAAGTCATATGTACTAAAAACAGATGAAAATAAGTTAGTTAACATGTAAAATCATATTTTTGAAGAATTTAGGAAAGATTTAAATAATATGAGACACTTGTAAATGTCATCGACTGAGCATTGAATAGTGTTTGTTTGATCTAGAGGCAGTTGGCTTGTTCATCAGATGGTTTCCTTTGGTGACTATATTCTAAAGACATTGAATGCATGTTTATTTGGCATTTAGATTACTAAGGATTCTACCTTAAAGATATTGATTGAATAATCTTGAGGCAGCCCTTGTGCCGTGTTGTTTTCTTATCATTAAGACTATTTGCTTGGTCTACTGGCATATGATCGACTCTGTATATTTTGACTAGTGCAAATTGAGATAGTCATGCTTCAACTGTGCATTGAAAACCTATTGAATATGGGTATGTTTGATGAATATGAAGACCTAGATTTATAGAAATTGCAGGAGATTTGTGAGAAGAAAGTTATTTCTTTACATGCATCCCATGTTCGACTTCAAAACGAAGTTATTTCCTCGCAGGCTATTGTTTCTTTGTTGCAGACATAGAATGAAGGACTGAAGAATAAGTTGAATACTGGTCGTTACTTGCTTGACAATGACGCTTCTCTTTTCCAGACTGTTGTCTTACAGAAAATGGATGAGAAATCCAAGAAGATTGTTTCCCTGGAGAATACCATGGCAAATATTTTCCAAAGTCTTGTGTATTAATTTGGAGACAAGACTGATCTCATTGATGATTTGGAAGTAGGAGTTAAAGCCCTCTCTCATAAATAAAATGTTTCCTTGAAAGAGAATATTTGTAGACTGGAGGAAGATAATACCCATCTAGCTAATGAGGTTTCCCATTTATAAGCCTATGCTGATGATCTTTGTGAAGAAGATTGTCCTCTTCAAGAAGAAAATGAACACTTCTTTGATAAATATCAAGCATTGAAAGAAGAATATGATGATTTATTGTCCCAGATGATAGAGAAAGATGAGAATGTTAAGGATGCTTTATTGTGGACATCGAATTCCATCTACCTCAATATGACTATAAGTTGATATTTGTGGTCGAATCACCATACTATGCTATGTTATATTTGGAATTTGGAAAGAATTTGAATATCAATAGTTTGAATGTGTTGAAGAGTGTAATCTCACTGGTAGTTAGAACCTTATTTTATCATTTACACATTAATTTTTGACTAAATTATCATTGATGCCAACAGGTGTGTGTCGGTGTGTCTTGGTGCCCCTTGAGGAGCCCCTAAGGGTGAAGTAAGTGTCAGTGTCTAAGGAGACCTTTTGATCTTGTCCAAGCCTAAGTCTAAAGCCCTTGGAGTCTTGTGACATTGCCAAAAACCCTGTACACCTGTAGATGAAAATTTGTAATTTTTTTTTTGGGTTAGTGAAAAAATCTCTGTTAATCCAATACTTGGTAGTTAGTTAGTGAGTTAGGTCAAGCTAATGCATTTAATATGGCCATTGTGATTCTGTGGGTTCATTCTTTCACATGGTATTAGAGCTTATTGGCTGATCCCTCCATTGTTGGGGTAATCCTTTTCACAGAGTGGAAAGCACTCTCACTCAAAAACCATTTGGAAGCGGCTTGCCTAGGGAGCTAAAATCTGATTTTTTATTTATTATTTTTTTTGCCCTAATCCTAAAAAAAGGGTGGAGGATTTTGTTTTATTTTTCCACATCTCACCTTGCTCCCAATATACTACTTGTTTGTCTCTTTCAACCAGGAGGGAGCTCTATGATTGGGATCTCCCACAGATCTCCATTCCAGGCTCACCAGATCTCTCACGAATCTCTTAGAGGGATCTCCAGTGCATATTCATCTCTAGATCTACGTGGAGATAGAAGAGGCAGAGCGCTGCCCATAAAACCTTGGATGCCAATTTGCATGTGGAAGAGCCGCCTTTGCCATAGCTGATCTCTCGATTTTAGAGCAAGAGGATTTGTTGGCCGTGGGAGAAGAGCTGTGCGATTTGAACCCACGCCATTCTGTGGAGGAACTTCATGCTGAGGCAATGTTGACTGGAATATAAAAAAAAATAAAAAGGGAGAAAAGCACCGGTTCCTTGCATGTTGCACATTGGTGAAGGAAGCGCCCCACGAATCTATACAGATAAAAAAAAAATTTCAGGCCACTGCTTCTTTTCCACACTGAAAGATCAGTGCCACCTCCTCTTGTGAAGAGGAGAAAAGCGGTGCCACTACTTTGCTGATATTTGGCATAAGCGGTGAATACACCGTGCCCCTCCACTGCCCCATTACCATTGCACCAGGAGCGGTGCTAGTTTTTTATTAAAAAAAAAGGGGGGGAGAAAAGCAAGGTCAATTTTTTTTTAGTCATATCATATGGCTAGTTCGCGCTCATTGAAGGCAATCTCCGGACCTGTTCTGACTGGAGCTAACTATGAATTTTGGTCTATAAAAATGAAGACATTTCTCCAACTCAACAAATGTTGGGATATGGTAGAAATCGAGTTCAAAGAACCTGAAGCGGTTTCTCTGGCTGCAATGAATAATGCCCAGAAAAATGCTCTCGAAGATCGCCAAGACCGAGATCTCACAGCCACATGGATGATCCAAAGTTGCATTGAAGAGTCCATTTTCCCATGGATATTAGGTGCTACCAGTGCACATCAAGCTTGGAATCTACTTGCATTGGCCTACAAGGAAACCGATCGCGTTAAAACGGTAAGACTGCAAACCCTACGCCTTCAATTTTAAAGTTTGAAGATGAAAGAGTCAGAAACTGTGGATCTATTCATGACTAGGGTTTCAGGTATTGTGACCCAATTCCAAAGCTATGGTGAACCGCTAGAACAAAAAATCGTTGTTCAAAATATTATTCGGTGTCTCACCAAGAAGTTTGCTATGGTAGTGACTACCATAGAAGAAGCAAAAGATATGTCTAAGTTCATCCTAAAAGAGTTGACTAGATCTCTTCTATCTCATGAAGCGCAATTCACTCAAGAAAAGAATCGTTGACCAATGCATTCAACACCCAGGATTCCCTCAACAGAGGTTGAGGCAGAGGAGGATGAGGTAGTGGAAGAACACGGGGACTTCACTTAGTGAACCTCTCACATAGCACGTGCGATCATGGGATATTAAAGAATACCCTTAATTTCGAGAGATATTGACCGAAACTCTTTTTGTTGAAACCCCCTCCCAATATTGAAAACCTCCTCCCCACTTTTATACCTCAATCCTTATAAACCACCCTACCTACTCCCACCTTAAATCCCTCATCCCCCCAATACCTGCAATATATTGGTTCGATTTTTGATAATATTAAAACCCACAATATGAACTAACGTGATAAGATATTGGTCAACAAGTGAAACCCCCGTGTGGAAGAAGAGGACGATGGTCTCGATCTACAGAAGATAGAACTAGTCACAATCATGAACACTCAGAGCATTCAGAACACTCTCACAACTCTCAAAGTCAGAGGGGAAGAGGCAAGAGATGGACCAATAAGTCCAATGTTCAGTGTAACTACTGCAAAAAGTATGGGCACTATGAACAAGAATGCAGAGGGAAGCAAGCGGACCAGAACAATAACTAGAACAATAGCAGAGCCAATGTCTCCAAAGAAGAAGAAGGCTCGTCAGAGGTGATGTTTCTGTCTTATCAAGCAACTGAAGAACACTGCAGCTCGGATCTATGGCTACTAGATAGTGGTTGCAACAATCACATGACATGTAACAAGTCACTATTCTCTAGTTTGGATTTCTCTGTTGTTACAAATATCAAGCTAGGAGATGATTTTCTGGTTCCAGCAAAAGGAAAAGGTACTATTCCTGTACTTACTAAGCAAAATGAAAAGATGTCCATTCGTGAGGTGTATTATGTACCTCATTTGACTGTAAATTTGATCAGTATAGGTCAATTACTTCAGAATAAGTATGATGTTAGGTTTCATGATACATACTGTGCTATCTGTGATAAACCCCCCAGTAAGAGACTCATAGCCAAAGTTGAAATGACCAAGAATAGAATATTTCCTCTTAGTCTTAGGAGTGCCAAACTTCCACATCCTGTAGCTCATACAGTTTCCAGTCAAGATGAATCCTGGTTATGGCACTGTAGATTTGGTCATCTTCCCTTCAAGAGTTTTAATCTCCTGCACAAACTATCAATGGTCAAAGGATTACCGGTTATTCATGAACAATCCAGCACCTATGAGGATTGTATCACTGGTAAACATCATAGGGACAGTTTCCCCACTTTCACATCTCGAGCCAAAGAGCATCTTGGGTTAGTTCATACAGACCTCTGTGGACCCATGCAAACCCAATCCATAGGAGGCAGTTTCTATTTTCTAACCTTTATTGATGATTTTAGCAGGAAAACATGGATTTATTTTCTCAGGAACAAATCAGAGACCTTCTCCAAGTTTAAAGAGTTCAAGGCCCTCACTGAGAAGCAGTCTAGAAAGTCCATTAAAATGCTCAGGTCAGATGGTGGAGGTGAATATGATTCACATGAGTTTTCAGAATTTTGTAAGTAGCATGGCATCCAGAGACAGTTCACTACCAGATACTCTGCAGAGCAGAATGGAGTTACCGAACGGAAGAACCGGACCATCATGAACATGGCATGTAGCATGCTGTCACACTAGAAGGTGTCAGATGAGTATTGGGCTGAAGCTGTTGGATGCTTAGTCTACTTGCTCAACAGATCACCCACGGTGATTGTTTAGGGCAAGATTCCTGAAGAAGCATGGAGTGGAATCTAATACTAGTGATTATGTTTTAATCCTCCTCCGTCCTTCATGTGAGAAGACCTACTAATTTAACTTCTTTATTTACATTCTGTTTATCTACTTCAGAACTAGTACCTGCCTTATGTTGAGCCCTATCTTGTCGAATACTCTTTTCTGGGTCAGATCTAGGTGGAATATTGGTTGAATGAGAATTACTTCGAGTTCCCACATCCTTAGAAGACAAAACTGCTATTCAATCTGAGGTGAATAGTGTAGTATTCAAAGATATATTGATTTTGTTCACAATCAAAATTAGATTCTTTGAAATCAATACTAGGTAAATAATGCAATCTCATCCTGGAAACAACGCCAAAATATGTTTGCACTGGAGTTTGTACCTAGAATACAGAAGTGAAAATCCCATACATCTCAAATAAATTGGATCTATAACCGAGAATTCATTGCATTTTATAAGGTTCTCAAGGAAATATAGGGATCATCATTACAAACTTCAAGGTAAACAATCAACAACTGATAATGATATAATAGGTAAGTAACACAGAAGGCTGTGTGAGCATAACATCAACAATGGCATAATCCAAATTTAAAACCTAATACTTGATAATATTCATGGACATAAACATTTCCTCGACAAGAAATATGGTAAAATGAAAGCCTAATCATGCGTATTCGAAGATACAAATTTTATTAGAGAATTAAGTCATAGACAAGGTAATCAAACTATAATGAATAAACATGGCTCATATCATTTATAATATCATTCCAAATACAATCTTGAAAATTACTTATAGAGAATCGAAACATGCTTGATTGCAGATGACTATGATGTCTCCTCACTTGATCCCAAAAAGAAATTCCCACACCCCTTCTTTACTTTAGTTCTTACATTTATAATCATACATAATTTTTAAGAAGTTCAAGATCCAAATTTTAAGGATCGAATGTACTCAAAATAGAAAAGAAATATCATATCTAATATCTACATGTTAACTAGTTTGACTCATAAAGTGCAAAATATGCCACTTAAACCTATTTATCATTAATTAACTGGCATATGATAATGACGAGTCATCCTAGAAGCCTCGATCCCAATCCTTTTTTTTCACCATTACAACTACAACTGGAAGTGGAGTTTGTTGAAACATGAACTATCAAACATTCCTTGGTGCATCAACCAATATAGCAAGTCCATCTAATGACTGGGACCTCTTTTGCAATCGAGTGTAATCTGCATCCATTATTTGGACTTTGTCTTGGAGTTCTTTCTTTTTCTTGACAAGTTCTTCATTTTGCTATTGGGTAAGTTTCTTCCTTCTTAGAACCTCTTTTGCAAATGATATTAATTCCTGGTAATTGGCATTAGTTTCTTCTAAATATTATCTTAGCCTTCTATTTGTTTTGCATTAACTGATCATTAGAATCATTAAGGTATTCATTCTAATCCTTGTAACGTTGTAATTATTTTTTAAGGACTTCAAATTCTGATAATGTCTCCATTGGTGCTTTTATATTTGGATACTTTGAACTCATGCGAATTTCAAATTCCAAAACCTTTTGCTTGCCCTTATCTTTATGATATTCTTCAAGTATTTTTGGAAAGCTTCTCAGACCTTTCTCAATATTCTCCAGATTTTGTGCCACTTTATGTTCCACATTTCTGATTTGAAGATCTTCTTCACTTGAAGAATCTTCAATAGTGGTTACTGTATTCTTCTTAAATTTAGAATCTAAAACGACTTTCATGTTCATTCTTAATTTATTTTTAGATCTATTCCTTTGTCTCTAGTGAGTTACTTGAGGTTCTGAAGCAGAGGTAATTAAAATTTTTGTATTGGAAGAAATATTCAATCATACCTTTTTCTACTGCATCGTTGGGGGTGTCGCGGGAAGATATATCTTCATTTTGTGACTTAGGAAACACTCTTTCTTGCAAAGTTTCTTGAATTGGTTATGGAATAGATTCATCTTTTGACTTGGACTCTTTTTTCTGATTGTTTTGTTTCCTATTTTACCTTTCTCTCATGTCCTCTTGTAGTACTTTGTCCCCTTTGAGTTTTACATATGATATGAGGAATTTTTCGCTGATTGACAGAAGTTTCTGCCTCTTTATATTGATTACAATATTAAGATTATTTTTGGCTTTAATCTTTTCTAGTTCAAATCCTGACCAAAACAAAAAATGCTTCCAGGAGCAATTTTGTTTCATGAGTTCGGTTAATACTAGCAATTTAACTAGCACATGATGAAAAAAGGAGTAACTAGTGCGATGAGGATGATTCTTTACCCTAGTATCCATATCCGCAAGGCTCTTGAACATATAGAAGGGTAAAATTAACTTAGATTTTCCATTTACATGCAAAATAAATCTTAGATGATACCTAGAAACAGTGGCAAACCTACCTTCGCAGGTGACATACCGTTGTATGATACTGAGCACATCTCTCCATTCGTGCTTTACATTACTGAGGTGTATAACTTTTCTCCAATACAAATATTCATATCCATGAAATAAATACAGACTCAAATCGATTTCAAAAATATGCTTCTTGAACCAACTCTCACCTTCAACAGGTAGTCCCGTTGCCTCTACAATTAAACCCTCATTCAATTCAAAGCAGAGAGTTTGGAAATTGACAGATGAACCTGTATAATTCTTGGCAAAAGACTTGGCCAATTCAACATTGTAGCCTCTAATTCTTTTGAAGAAAGAATACCATCCTACGTCCATCAACAACTGAGCACATTTATTGGCAAAAGACTTGGCCACTTCAACATTGTAGCCTCTAATTCTTTTGAAGAAAGAATACCATCCTACGTCCATCGACAACTGAGCACATTTAGGAAACTCCTCTGCCCATTAGTTATTTATCGGCTCAAATGTGCAAAGTTTGCCATTGTTTTTCTTCATATTGACAGCTATCAATCACTTGCTAGATCACAATTCTTTGGAATAAACACGAACTTAGAAAAGAACAAATGTTTTAATTTGAAATTTGAAATGTCCAGCAAAATCAGAAAACTAGGGTAACATTGAATAAACCATAAGTATATTTGATTCATCCAATTGAACTCAATTATGGATTTGACAATTGTAGAATAATCCTTTGACAGAAATTAGGAATGGAAACTCCCATATTAAACCATTGCATGCTCCATGATAAGCATTGCACCACTTGTTTTTATGGTTTGACATTCAGATAGTGTTTGTTTGCATAACCTTCATGTATTACGGTGAATGTGTCGAAGTCATATGTACTAAAAAAAAAGATGAAAATAAGTTAGTTAACATGTAAAATCATATTTTTGAAGAATTTAAGAAAGATTTAAATAATATGAGACCGATTGAATTCATAGAAATAAGAAGATTACTAAACAAAATATGAACTAAAACCTAAGCACCCTAAATTATATAGGAAAATGTGAACTAAGGAAAAACAATAAAAAATGTATGATAAGACCAAGGTACAACTCCACTACTAACAAATTCTATGCATTTGTATAGCTTGTGTTTCCATAGAAAATTATTTTGGTTGATTGGATGGTTCGATTGGATAGTATATCAATTGCATGGCCAACTTGCATCTCAAAGCTATCGACTTGTGAAGGTCATCGACTGAGCATTGAATAGTGTTTGTTTGATCTAGAGGCACTTGGCTTGTTTATCAGATGGTTTCCTTTGGTGACTGTATTCTAAAGACATTGACTACACGTTTATTTGGCATTTAGATTACTAAGGATTCGAATTTAAAGATATTGATTGAATAATCTTGAGGCAACCCTTGTGCCGTGTTGTTTTCTTATCATTAAGACTATTTGCTTGGTCTACTGGCATATGATCGACTCTGTATATTTTGACTAGTGCAAATTGAGATAGTCATGCTTCAACTGTGCATTGAAAACTTATTGAATATGGGTATGTTTGATGAATATGAAGACCTAGATTTATAGAAATTGCAGGAGATTTGTGAGAAGAAAGTTATTTCTTTACATGCATCCCATGATCGACTTCAGCACGAAGTTATTTCATTGCAGGCTATTGTTTCCTTGTTGCAGACATAGAATGAAGGACTGAAGAATAAGTTGAATACTGGTCATTACTTGCTTGACGATGAAGCTTCTCCTTTCCAGACTGTTGTCTTACAGAAAATGGATGAGAAATCCAGGAAGATTGTTACCCTGGAGAATACCATGGCAAATATTTTCCAAAGTCTTGTGTATTAATTTGGAGACAAGACTGATCTCATTGATGATTTGGAAGTAGGAGTTAAAGCCCTCTCTCATAAATAAAATGTTTCCTTGAAGGAGAATATTTGTAGACTGGAGGAAGATAATACCCATCTAGCTAATGAGGTTGCCTATTTATAAGCCTATGCCGATGAGGTTCGTGAAGAAGATTGTCCTCTTCAAGAAGAAAATGACCACTTCTTTGATAAATATCAAGCATTGAAAGAAGAATATGATGCTTTATTGTCGCAGCTGATAGAGAAAGATGAGAACGTTAAGGATTTGTAGCAGTGCAAGAAGAGTCTTGAACTGGATATCAGCCGACTACAAGGATCTGAGAAGAGAAGAAAGCTCTTGATACTGTTGAGCTTCCATGATAACCTATTTCTTCTTCTACAGTTGATAATCTTTCATGTATCCCAATTGTTTGTAAACTTGTTGACTGTAAGGAAGATGTTGATGATGTTTTTATTTGATCTCATGATTTGTTGACTCTGATGTTATTTCTCCTAGTTTCGAGAATCACACTACAAGTATAGGGTCTCGAATTCTGAGCAAGATGGGCACTGACAAGAATGAACAAGGTATTGCTACTCTTATTATCCTTGAAATGAAGTCACCAAGAACATGTCTGGGATGTCATGATGCTTCAACTTGTTTTTCCAACACCAGAAGGGTGTTATTTGTTGTTGGAGGCGTTCATACTGAGTTGTTGAAACTGTTGGAAACACTAATCCAAAAGCTTTAAATATGCCAAGAGTCACATGAAAATGTGAACAATTATCTTTGGATTCTAAATCCAAAGACCACTTGGAATATGAAACTGAAGGGTCAATCTCTCATGTATTAATATGTACATATCTCTCATGTATTAATATGTACATTCACTGATGAGAAATACTAATGAGGCTTCTTACAGTGAGAGTGTCTCTGATATTCTGGCCCATGACCTACATTCTTCCCAGATTCCTTTGCTATGCAGAACAACCTCCTCCAAGGGTGTATCTCTTAACCTGCTAAGCATTCTTTTGTGTGACCACCTGTCGAGCCTCTGTGCTTTAATTTCTTTGGGTGCTACTGGTTTGGTTTTCTCAAATGCATTAACGGACTTGCTCACAAGTGACCAACCCCCTTGGCGGTGTGCAACATCACCTTTCTCTTGCAGGAAATGGGAACACCTGTGGTGCCTTAGATTGCATGGTAGCGTGCTGAGAAGCTTTCAAGCTTGTATGAAGCTTGCGATCTCCTGTTGTTGTCACCTGCATGGAGCCCTCTCTTGGAGATGTGTATTGTTACATAGGAGTTGGGAAGTGTTGAGTTATCATCGCGTGTGGT
Organism: Pseudotsuga menziesii; assembly: GCA_001517045.1. Taxonomy (NCBI): domain Eukaryota; kingdom Viridiplantae; phylum Streptophyta; class Pinopsida; order Pinales; family Pinaceae; genus Pseudotsuga; species Pseudotsuga menziesii. The sequence goes on along the minus strand of LPNX011215773.1, from coordinate 290,769 downwards.
GACCGTGGAAACTGATCCCTTGCTACGTATTATTGAGTTATCATCGTAGAGCTCTAGCAATGATTGTTGACCTCTCCATTGTTGAAGACTGTGGGAGCTGAGACAATCTCATGATCGTAGTGTATGTGATAAACTATGCATGGAGCTACTATTGAACTAGGTAGAAGCATGGAGCTATTACATGGAGCTAGAGCAACAAATCTTTAATTTTGCACTGAAGGATATCGTGGAGTATTTCTAGGCGGCATCATAAACTGCCTAAAGAATGGTAATCACGGTGGGACTTATATGCTCCATTGTACTATTGTGGATGATGGTGTAGCTACCTTGAAGAGTGATTGTTGATGGTTGAACGCTGTCTATAGAAAGAATTGAATGCATTACAATAGTCCCAATGTTGGAGTAAAATTGTGCGTAGAGCTACGCTGAACAAGAATGGTGTAAAGACTGCCCATTACAAGAATGGTGTAAAGACTGCCCATCTTTCTCTGATTTTGTAAAGACCATAGATTCAGGCATTTTTAATTCATTACCTTGCCTCTAGGCATGACCTGTTGCTTGTTGTCTCAATGCATGTGGATGAACATTTTTCTTTTGTTATCTTCTCTCTGCAGCTATTTCCATGACCCTCTCATGTCTTGTGATTCATAATGATTGACAAGATTGAAGAAGAACGTTAATGGCCGGTGTATTGTGAGATGATATTTTCTGCATGGTGGGAGAAGACTCATATTGACTGTTTGTGTTAAAGACCGTTGAAGTTCTGCATGGAAGAAAAAAAAACCTAGCCACAATCGAAGCTGCATGGGTACTGTGTGTGTGCCCCTCATTGCATATTTGTGAGCAATTTGGTGTGAGGTGAAGGAGTATCTATGTCGATGTTCTTGACATTGACTTTCGTGCCTGAGATTTTAATTTTTCGGAAGTCATAGCTTTAATCAGTGAGGTTGAGACTACTCCTAAAAAAGTTGAATCTGAAAACAAAGAGCCAAGTTTATTCTGGTGCGTGAAGAGCAGTCTACGGATAGCATGAGGGTGGAGAAGTTGGTGCCAACTGGAGCCCGCGACTGGCGCTTTGCATACCCATTCATATTCCATAGAACAATTCGTCCTCAAACTCGAGCAGGATCTGTCTATGAGTGTTGATCGAGGGGGAGTTTCTGATTCTCAGTTGTGCACATCGACTTCCATCTACCTCAATATGACTGTAAGTTGATATTTGTGGTCGAATCACCATACGATGCTATGTTATCTTTGGACTTTGACAAGAATTTGAATATCAATAGTTTGAATGTGTTGAACACTGTAATCTCACCGGTAGTTACAACCTTAGTTTATCATTTACACATTAATTTTTGACTAAATTGTCATTAATGCCAACAGGTGTGTGTGGGTGTGTCTTGGTGTCCCTTGAGAAGCCCCTGAGGATGAAGTAAGTGTCAGTGTCCTAAGGAGACCTTTTGATCTTGTCCAAGCCTAAGTCTAAAACCCTTGGAGTCCTGTGACATTGCCAAAAACCCTGTACAGATGAAAATTTGTAATTTTTTTTTTGGGTTAGTGAAAAAATCTCTATTAATCCAGCACTTGGTAGTTAGTTAGTGAGTTGGGTCAAGCTAATGCATCTTATCTAGCCATTGTGCTTCCGTGGCTTTATTCTTTCACATGGTATCAGAGCTTACTGGCTGATCCCTCCATTGTTGAGGTAAGCATTTTTACAGAGTGGAAAGCATTCTCACTCAAAAACCATTTGGAAGCGGCTTGCCTAGAGAGCTAAAATCTGATTTTATTTATTTATTATTTTTTTTGCCCTTTGTTTTATTTTTCCACATCTCACCTTGCTCCCCATCTACTACTTCTTTGTCTCTTTCACCCAGGAGGGAGCTCTATGATTCAGATCTCCCACGGATCTCCATTCCAGTCTCACCAGATCTCTCATGGATCTCTTGGACGGATCTCCATTGCACGCTCATCTCCAGATCTGCGTGGAGATAGAAGAGGCAGAGCGCTTCCCATAAAACCTTGGACACCAATTCACGTGTGGAAGAGCCGCTTTTGCCATAGCTGATCTCTTGATTTCAGAGCAAGAGGATTTGCTGGCCGTGGGAGAAGAGCTATGCGATTTGAACCCACGTCATTCCGTGGAGGAAATTCATGCTGAGGCGGTGTGGACTGGAATATAAAAAAAAATAAAAAAGGGAGAAAAGCACCGGCTTCCTTGCATGCTGCGCATTGGTGAAGGAAGCCCCCCACGAATCTATTCAGATAATTTTTTCTTTTCTTTTCAGGCCACCGCTTCTTTTCCACACTGAAAGAGCGGTGCCACCTCCTCTTGTGAAGAGGAGAAAAGCGGTGCCACCGCTTTGCTGATATTTGGCATAAGCGGTGAATACACCGTGCCCCTCCATCGCCTCATTGCCATTGCACCAGGAGCGGTGCTGGTTTTTTATTAAAAAAAAAAGGGGAGAAAAGCAAGGACAATTATTTTTTTAAGTCATATCATATGGCTAGTTCGAGCTCATTGAAGTCGATCTCCAGACCTTTTTTGATCGGATCTAACTATGAATTTTGGTCTATAAAAATGAAGACATTTTTGCAACTCAACAAATGTTGGGATATGGTGGAAATCGAGTTCAAAGAACATGAAGTGGTTGCTTTGGCTGCAATGAATAATGCCCAGAAAAATGCTCTCGAAGCTTGCCGAGACCGAGATCTCATAGCCACATGGATGATCCAAAGTTGCATTGAACAGTCCATTTTCCCACGGATCTCAGGTGTTGCCAGTGTACATCAAGCTTGGAATCTACTTGCATCAGCCTACAAAAAAATCGATCGTGTTAAAACGGTAAGACTGCAAACCCTACACCTTTAATTTGAAAGTTTGAAGATGAAAGAGTCAAAAACTGTGGATCAGTTCATGACTAGGGTTTCGGGTATTGTGACCCAATTCCAAAGCTATGGTGAACCGCTAGAACAAAAAATCGTTGTTCAAAATATTCTTCGGTGTCTCACCAAGAAGTTTGCTATGGTAGTGACTGCCATAAAAGAAGCAAAAGATTTGTCTAAGTTCACCCTAGAAGAGTTGACTAGATCTCTTCTATCTCATGAAGCGCAATTCACTCAAGAAAATAATCGTTGACCAATGCATTCAACACCCAGGATTCCCTCAACAGAGGTCGAGGCAGAGGAGGACGAGGTAGAGGAAGAAGAGGACGATAGTCTCGATCAACAGAAGACAGAACCAGTCACAGTCATGAACACTCAGAGCATTTATAACACTCTCACAACTCTCAAAGTCAGAGGGGAAGAGGCAAGAGATGGACCAATAAGTCCAATGTTCAGTGTAAATACTGCAAGAAGTATGGGCACTATGAACGAGAATGCATAAAGAATCAAGCAGACCAGAACAATAACCATAACAATAGCAGAGCCAATGTCTCCAAAGAAGAAGAAGGCTCGTCAGAGGTGATGTTTCTGTCTTATCAAGCAACTGAAGAATACTGCAACTCAGATCTATGGCTACTAGATAGCAGTTGCAACAATCACATGACATGTAACAAGTCACTATTCTCTAGTTTGGATTCCTCTGCTGCCACGAATATCAAGCTAGGAGATGATTTTCTCGTTCCAACAAAAGGAAAAGGTACTATTCCTATACTTACTAAGCAAAATGAAAAGATGTCCATTCATGAGGTGTTTTATGTACCTCATTTGACTGTAAATTTGATCAGTATAGGTCAATTACTTCAGAATAAGTATGATGTTAGGTTTCATGATACATACTGTGCTATCTATGATAAACCCCCCAGTAAGAGACTCATAGCCAAAGTTGAAATGACCAAGAATAGAATCTTTCCTCTTAGTCTTAGGAGTGCCAACCTTTCACATCCTGTAGCTCATACAGTTTCCAGTCAAGATGAATCTCGGTTATGGCACTGTAGATTCGGTCATCTTCCCTTCAAGAGTCTTAATCCCCTGCCCAAATAGTCAATGGTCAAAGGATTACTAGTTATTCATGAACAATCCAGCACCTGTGAGGATTGTATCACTGGTAAACATCATAGGGACAGTTTCCCCACTTCCACATCTCGAGCCAAAGAGCATCTTGGGTTAGTTCATACAGACCTTTGTGGACCCATGTAAACCCAATCCATAGGAGGCAGTTTCTATTTTCTAACCTTTATTGATGACTTTAGCAGAAAAACATGGATTTATTTTCTCAGGAACAAATCAGAGACCTTCTCCAAGTTTAAAGAGTTCAAGGCCCTCATTGAGAAGCAGTTTGGAAAGTCCATTAAAATGCTTAGGTCAGATGGTGGAGGTGAATATGATTCACATGAGTTTTCGGAATTTTGTAAGCAGCATGGCATCTAGAGACAGTTCACCACCAGATACACTCCAGAGCAGAATGGAGTTGCCGAACGGAAGAACCGGACCATCATGAACATGGCCTGTAGCATGCTGTCACACAAGAAGCTGTCAGATGAGTATTGGGATGAAGCTGTTGGATGCTCAGTCTACTTGCTCAACAGATCACCCACGGTGATTGTTTAGGGCAAGATTCCTGAAGAAACATGGAGTGGCACTAAGACTAGTGTCTCACATCTCAGAATCTTTGGTTTTGTTGCCTTTGCGCATATACCTGATGAACTCAGAAGAAAGGTAGACAAGAAAAGTGAGCGCTGCATTTTCACTAGTTATAGTGAACATCACAAGGCATACACGCTATATAATCCTGTCACCAAGAAGCTTGTGGTGACCAGAGATGTAAAGTTCATTGAAGACAAATGCTGGAGTGATCCTTCAGACATACAACATGAATAACGCTCACATCATCCATATCTACCTATCATACTTCCAAGATTGAAAGTAGAACAGCAAGAAGAAGCAGCAGACGGTCCACCACAAAAACGGAAAACCAAAAGCTTGAGAGAGTTATATGAACAGATTCCAATTCTTGATGAGAAACTTTAGTTTGCTGTCTTCTCCTATCAGCCCACATCTTTTAATGATGCAGTGAAGGATGCACAGTGGGTAAAAGCCATGAATGAAGAGATTGATGCAATAGAGAAAAATCAGACTTGGGATCTTGTTGACATCCTTGCAGACAAAACCAGTATTGGAGTCAAATGGGTCTATAAGACCAAATTGAATGAAAAAGGAGAACTTGAAAAGCACAAGGCAAGGTTGGTTGCCAAAGATTATGCACAGAAGTATGGTGTAGATTATGATGAAACCTTTGCTCTTGTAGCAAGGATGGATACCATTAGAGATGTACTTTCCATTGCAGCACAAAATCAATGGCCTGTGTATTAAATGGATGTGAAATCTGCCTTTCTTAATGGCATTCTTGAAGAAGAAGTTTATGTAGACTAGCCACCTAGTTATACTGTCAAAGTTCATGAAGACAAAGTGTATAAGCTAAAAAAGGCCTTGTATGGTCTAAAACAAGCCCCACGAGCTTGGTACAGTAGGATTGACTCCGGCCTCATCAACAATGGTTTCAACAGAAGCAACAATGAGCCCATTCTGTATGTCAAAATAGAGGAAGGTAAAATATTGATGGTATGTCTTTATGTTGATGACATGACTTACACTAGTAATTTGATGCTTGAAGATTTTAGGACAATCATGAAAAATGAATTTGAAATGACTGATCTAGGACTGATGAAGTACTTCCTTGGACTGGAAGTTACTCAAACTGATAAATGTATTTTTATGTTCCAGCATAAGTATGCTACTGATATTTTGCAGAGATTTAGAATGGATAAATGTAAACCAACAAAAACCCTATAGCTCTTGGCACCAAGTTAACCAAGAATGATGATGAACCAGCAGTAAACAATACACTCTATAAACAAATGGTAGGCAGTTTAATGTATTTGACTACAACTAGACCTGATTTGATGTATGCTGTCAGTCTTATTTCTAGATTTATGGAGTCTCCCAAAGACTCTTATTGGAACATTGGAAAAAGAATACTGAGATATGTTGTAGGCACACTTGGATATGGCCTCTGGTACACTCATACACTAGACAATACTCTTACAGGGTACACTGACAGTGATTTTGTAGGTAGTCTTGATGATAGGAAAAGCACATCTGGTTATGCTCTCCATTTGGGTACAAATATGATCTCTTGGGCATCTCAGAAACAACCCATTGTGAGCATGTCTTCTGCAGAAGCAGAATATGTAGCAGCCACCACAACAACTTGCCATGCAGTTTGGCTAAGAAGACTGTTAAAGGATAAGGGACACACTGCAAAAGATCCCACTTCTATTTTTTGTGATAATAGCTCTGCAATACAGTTGTCTAAATATAATGTATTTCATAGAAAAAGCAAACACATTGACACTCGCTATCATTTCATTCGTGAGTTAGTCAATGATAAACAAATTTCTTTACTGTTTTGTGGCTCTAAGGATTAGTTAGCTGACATGTTCACCAAAACATTGGGAACATCTGCATTTGTATATCAGAGAGAGCACTTAGGCATAGACACTATTGATGATGTACTACCAGTTGAGATTAAGGGGGTATGTTGAAGAGTGTAATCTCACCCGCAGTTAGTTAGTGAGTTAGGTCAAACTAATATTGTCTTTTGTATTTCCTATTTAAACAGTTCCTAATAATGAGAAGGCATCTAATATGCCTATTGTGCTTCTTCGACTTTATTCTATTCTTTCACATAATGTAGTTAAGACTGACCTTCCATTCACTAATGGGTACATAAAATTTCGAGGACTTTTTTATGATTACATGGCAGATATGAGTAAAGCATAGCTTCTCGAATTATTTATTACACTTGGTGTGGTCACACTTATTATCTAAAATACTCTTCTTTCTTATTGTAGCTTGTATTGTAGATACCGTGAGATAAAAGTCTCACTTCATGGAGAAACTAGTAGATAATGCTTTAGAGATCCGAGAGTACTCTTTGCTCACTCTCTTTAAATTTTTCAAAGACATTGATGTCTAGTGAATGAAATAGCCATAGCTAGTACATAATGATTTAGGGGTTTGAGAGTAATCTTTTCCCACTCCCTTTAAAATTTTCAAAGACATTGATATCTAGTGAATGAAACAATTCTTCTTCCACAATTGTAACTATTTGGCTCTTATAGTCATGAACAAGAAACAACAATGTGTTCTTTGAAAATATGAAAATCTATGTGTACATATTTGGAAAGCTATTAACAATGACCACCACACACAATTTCAAAGAGCTAATTGCAATAAAAAACAATCAATCACAAGTCATCAAAACAACATCACATCCGTAAACCATCATCAAGTTACCAAAGCATTCAATACTAGAGGTCTATTACATAGGTAAATCATTATGTTTAAAGATCGATTCAGCTTTAAAATTTGCATCAAGTTGTAAACAGTCAATTTTGTAAGTTTCTTGTATTTTTACGCTTGCAATAGTTCTAGTGCAAGTGCCAACTTGAAAATGAATTGAATTGAGATGCATTGTATTGGGTGCATTCTCGGCTGAACCCAACACCTCTCCATTTTCTAAATTGAAGTTTAGTTTCCTAATATATTTGTAAAAGGGAGGAGTTGCAAGAAACCTTTCAATAGTTTAGTGAGTCTTCAACTTCATTTTATCAATGGAGCAAATAAATGGCTTGGTAGAGTAATTGAACACTTTACAGTTTTCCTCTATTGACAGGGTTGTCATGATTGAAAAGAACACCCTCATTCATATTCAGAACCACGTGCAAGACACAAAATACACACTTGATTTTGTACAGCTTGAGTTGCAACTCCAACATGATGAAAATCAACATTCTAAACTTGTACATGCTCACAATAATCTTCTTTGTGATCCCATTCAACATCCTGCATAGAATGATGCCACTTCAAAAGAAAATAAGCAAATCATTCACACCCCATCATAATTGAAATAAAATGAAGATGAAGACATGCATACATAGGTTCCACTTGTTCCTTCCAAGCCCATAATTAGATTATGGGAAGAGACCAGCCACAACAAGCACAAAACCGGTCTTGGATATGACAAATAAGTGACAATTCACATTTCTCATTACTCCAAGCCAACCCAGTCTCAGAGTATTGGATTCCTCAACGAGAGTTCATCGTCATCCACATCAGTTCATAGTTTGACATTCCCACACTATGATCGAGTTAGCCGCATGAAAGATCAGTGTTTTGATCTTCATCCTTGCAAGAATTGTGGAAAGAATACCCATTCTTCAGATAGATGCTCCAATTTGAATAAAACTACAAGATATAAGATTCACTATGGGTGGATTGTTTCTTGGAAATGGTCATCAATAGCCAAGAAGATATATATGTCATACCAAAGAGTTCATTCATGAGTATTGACACATCTTGCAGCTGTAAGATATTCTTCTCCTCACTTTGATCCTAATAGGGTGGATTGATAAATAATAAAAAGCAAGTGAGCTTGAGCCACAACCAAATTTGGATGCCAAACTCAAAGCTATAACCAGATCCATGTCTATCCATTTAGTATAATATTGCAACAGATTCTACTAACCTTTTGGAATTTTCCACCAAGAACCTTTGAGCCAAGTTCCAGAGTTTGTGGTTAGCTCAAAACTATCTATTTGGTAGAAGATAGTCATATTCTACTAGCCTTTTAGAATGTTCTAGGAACCTTTGAGCCTTCAAGCCTGTAACGTCCTTGACCCTCCGACCGGCGAAGAGGACGCTACCATGGCCTTAACCATCCGGGAAACCAGCTCCATGAACATGTGAATTCATAAAATGCTGAAACAAAATGCATTGAAGTAGAACATACACAGATACATAATTATTTATCATACACAATGGAAGCAACATACATTCATACAAGCATTCAACATGTTCATCATATTCATTAACAGTAATGTGATTGCAGAAGTACAATAGACAAGACTACTTATCTCATAAAGAACTCGTTCCGCAACCAGCTATGTCACTGCAACGTTCCACCCAACCATAGGCCAGCGTGCTCCTTAATCTCTCAGCAACGCTGCCACCCCCAAGCTGGGCATGATTCCCCAAAGAATAAGGAACAAGCAGGCTTACACATAGCCAAGGGTACACCAAAACACAGCCAAGCCAACACAGTTGGGTTTATCAGGCCATCCAGGAGCTGGGAAAGGCTAAATGCTAAGCTAGTGAGCTCATTACAGAGCTAGGGACACCTACACCAGAACTAGCCTGATTTTAAGACACCCACACACACCCAACACAAGGAATCAGTCCCTTCTCTGCTACACAGTCCCTCAGGCCCTGACTTCCCTTCTAGTGCTATTCAGGGGTTGTGGAGAAGAAAGCCAACCCTCTAGCTCTGTCTGTGTGGGTTCCAAACACACCAGGTTTATCAAGAAAACCAAGCCCCCATCACTGCTCCCAACACAGTTCAAAGACCAACCACTGCATACATGCAGTCACACAAGCCATTCACAGCTTGGTTGAGGAAAACAACTCCTGAGTTATTCTTGGCCCTATCGGGGCCAAAACGACTCCAAAACAACCTACAACAGTCCCAAAATGTATCAGCGAACATAGTTCACAATGTGGGGAAAACAACAGTCCTCCCTGGACAACGAAGCCACCTGGGAAAACTTACACATACCACACTGGGGAAGAAAAATACAGACTCCCAACCTGTGCGTGAGGGAAATTTACATCAATCCTCTGGAATTCGGATGGAAAACATGCTAGATACCACTCTGTGGAAATGTGAGTGACATCCGAAACGACTCCCTCCTCTTGGCTGCGTGAGACCACCCTCGAAAAGATGCTTGTGCATGGAAAATCATCAGACTACCGTCCCTGCGTGAGGATGAATAAAGCAGGGAAAGAATGGCGTAGTAGTGGAGAGAGTGGAGAGTTCGCTGGAGTGATGGCGATGGTCTTTTTTGCTTGCCATCGTGAGGTCAACCCGCTGATGGAGTGTGCGTGTGGGCAAGGACTGACAGTCTTGCCACACTCCACTCCTAGCCATAACTTCCCTAGCTAGCAGCAACAGTTTTTAATGGTGGTAGTTGGGTAAGACAAGGGAAGGCGACACATGCCTTTTTCCCATTGGTTTGTGGTTTAACAATTCCCCCCTTCTCCTTGGGAAAATCATGCCCTTTTCATTATGGTTGCACTGAGCATAGCTGGTTGGGTTCATTTAATTAAAGATGTACATTTACATGATGACAAAACTTGATATGTATGTCGCATGCCCCAATATACCATTAGTGACAATTTCAACCCGAAACATAGCATAACCAATCAATGATGGGGCCTTGGCCTTTTTAGCTCTGCACAATGATTATTTACAATATATATACATCATATACATCTAATGCAACATGGTCAAAACTGGGGTGTTACATTCCCCTCCCCCTTCAATAGCACTGTCCTCAGTAATTTACAAAATTTGAACAAAATGCTACAATGGCATCGCCTCAGTGTTCCGCAGAATTGAACAAAAATGGATGTGCCAATCGCATGGCATCCTCCAACTCCCATGTAGTCTCTTCAGGTCCGTAGTGCTCCCATTGCACCTTTACTTGACCTATGGCCCGGTTCTAGAGCATTGTGACCTTCATGTCAAGGATGCGCATTGGCTCGATTCGGAACTCTCTCTCGGGTTCCACCTGAATCACATCCCAATTTATCACATGGTTAGGATCATGTACATATCTCTTAAGCAAAGAAACATCAAAAAAATTATGAGCCCTAGTGTTAGCAGGCAATGCAAGTCTATATGCAACGGACCCTATTCTCTCAAGCACTTCAAACGACCCACAGTATCTAGGTGACAGCTTGGCACAACTTCCAAGCTTCAAAGAACTCTTCTTTGCCCTCACTCTGAGGTAAACATGATCCCCAACACTGAACTCCCTGTTCACCCTATGCTTATTTGCATAGCTTTTCTGTCTGTCTAGTGCTGCTTTCAGATTCTGCCTGATCTTTACAACCTCTTGCTCCATCTCCTTGAATAATTCTGGCCCAAGCACAACCCTGTTCACTAGGTTATCCCAAGTCACTAGTGTCCTACACCTTCTTCCATACAAAGCTTCATACGGACTCATCCCCAAGGATGATTGTTGTCCATTGTTATAAGTAAACTCTACCAAGTGTAAGTAATCTTCCCACTTGGTTGGTTTTTCCATCACATACATGTGAAGCATATCTTCAAGCACCTGATTAACTCTCTCTGTCTGCCCATCTGTCTGAGAATGGTATGCAGCGCTGAATTTTAGCTTTGTACCCAAATCTGCAAACAACCCCTTCCAAAAGTTGGAAGTGAACTTGACTTCTCTGTCAGAGACTATTGCCTTCGGCAATCCATGCAATAATCTCCTTCATGAAGATCTTTGCAATGTCATCAGTTTTATGCGTAGACTTAACCGGTATAAAATGTGCTGCCTTTGTCAACTTGTCCACCACAATCATGATGGAATCATGTTGTCTCCAAGTCATCGACAATCCTATAGTGAAATCCATGGAAATAACTTCCCATTTCCATTCTGGAACTGGCAAAGGCTGCAACAAACCTGCAAGGTGTTGATGCTCAACCTTTACCTGTTGACATTTCATACACCTTGAAATGTACTCAGCCATATCCCTTTTCATTCCTGGCCAAAAGTACTGCTTTCTAGCTGTAGCAATTGTCTTCTGATATCCTGGGTGACCAGAATACGGAGCTTGATGGATTTCATCCATAACAACTCTCCTCAAATCTACTACATCTAGAATATAAATTCTACCTTTATAAGTGAGAAGTCCATCTTCTTCCAATTTATATCCCTCATACCTCTTCTCAAGACTTTGCTGCTGCAATTTGTCTTTTACCTGCTCATACAATTCATTTCTAGCAGCATGACTAACAATCTGCTGCCTCAAATCTGATTGGCAAATACTAAGAGATGCCATATGCATTTCTTGCACCTTCCTGCTAAGTGCATCAGCTACCTTGTTTTCATTCCCTTTTATGTGCTTGATTTCAAAATCAAATTCACATAAAAATTCCAGCCATCTCGCTTGTCTAGCATTCAGAGTAGGCTGATCAAACAAATACTTCAGACCACAATGGTCTGTTCTGAGCTCAAATCTTCTACCCATCAAGTAATGCCTCCACATATTGAGGGCATGTACTATGGCTGCAAGCTCTAGATCATGAGTGGCATAGTTCTTCTCATGCTCCTTCAGCGTCCTTGATTCATAACATATCACGTGGTTGTCCTGCATAAGGACTCCTCCAAGCCCTTGTCCGCATGCATCGGTACACACCACAAAGTCTTTCTCTGGATCTGCAACCTTCAATACAGGTGCACTGGTGAGAAGATTCTTCAACCGTTGGAAACTTTCTTCACACCTCGATGTCCATTCGAACTTCATCCCCTTCTTTTGCAAAGAAGTGATGGCATGTGCAACTCTAGAGAACCCCTCAATGAATCTCCTGTAGTATCCTGCAAGTCCCATAAAAGATCTTACATCTGTCACATTTCTTGGAGTAGGCCAATTCATAATGGCTTCAATCTTTTCAGGGTCCATAGATATACCCTCTTCTGAGATAATGTGACCCAAATGCTGAATTCTATCTCTATAGAAGTCACACTTGCTTAGTTTTGCATACAACTGGTGCTCCCTAAGCAATTGCAATGTCAAACTCAAATGCTCTTCATGCTCTTTCTCATTCTTAGAATAAACAAGAATGTCATCAAGAAAAACAAGAACAAACTTGTTCAAATATCTACTGAAGACACTAGTCATAAGGCACATAAATGTAGCTAGTGCATTTGTGAGACCAAATGGTACCACTACAAACTCATAATGTCCATACCTTGTCCTGAAGGCTGTCTTATGAATGTCTTCATCCTTGATTCTCACCTGATGGTAACTAGACCTCAAGTCAATCTTGGAAAATACCTTTGCTCCTGTCATTTGATCAAAGAGGTCATCAATCCTAGGAAAATGATATTTATTCTTCACAGTAACCTTGTTCAATTGTCTGTAATCAATACCTAACCTGAGTGTACCATCTTTCTTCTTTACAAACAGAACCAGTGCTCCCCAAGGAGACACACTCGGTTGGATATACTTCTTTTCCAACAACTCTTGCAATTGCATCTTCAACTCTAGCATCTCCGGTGTACTCATCTTGTAGGGTGCCTTGGACACTGGTGCTGCTTCTGGCACAAGTTCAATTGTGAAATTGATGTCCCGCTTTGGAGGAAGCCCTGGAATCTCATCAGGAAACACGTCCCTGAATTCTTGTAACACCTGATAGTCCTCCAACCTAGGAGTTTCATCTCCTGATGTCTCCAAAATATGAGCTGCATACAACTGGCAACCCTTCCTACAAAACTTCTTTAACTGCATTGCTGAAACCTGCCTTTACTGAAATCACCTTTGGAATACCTTTCACAAATACTAGGTTCCCTTCTTCATTCATGTATTCGAAAGTCTTATTGTAGCAGTCAAGCTTTACCTTGTGAGCTTCTAACCAATCCATTCCAATGAGAACATCATAGGAACCAAGCGGTAGAACATTCAGATCTACACACGTGACCAATCCATCCATGACCAATGGACATTTATCCACCACTTCACTAACCTTTCTCTTAGTTCTAGTGGCTAGCTGAACTAACCAAGACTTCCTATGCTTTACTTTCTTAGAAGCACAAATCTCCACTACTCTAGGAGTAATGTAACTGTGAGTAGAACTAGGGTCAATCAAAATAGAAACAGATTGTTCAACAATATTACCTGCAACTTTAACCACAACTGACTGGTGATCTTCCTGGTGGTCCTCCAGTGCTGCATAAATCCTAGAAACTTCCCTTGCTACTTGACCCACTGTTTCTGATTCTTGAATGTTATAAGTTGGTCTTGCACTCTCATTCTCGAGTGGACAATTTCTCTGCATGTGGGGCCCTCCACATTTCCAACATTGAAGTGGGCCTCTATTCTGTTGTGGATCCTTAGGCTTTTCTCCTGTCACTCCAACTGGTTTACTCGCAGCTTGGGATGGCTGCTTCTACTGATTCTTGAAGTTAGAAGGTTTGAAACCTTTCTTTCTTTGGTCATACTTCTCATTCTTCTTGTCCTTCCATGCCTTATGGTAATCCAACTTACCTTTGCTTTTCTCATAGCAATACTTAGCCTTCCTTATTGCTTCTTCAAGAGTTTTAGGTTCATAAAACTCAATTCTATCTTTGTAAGACTGAGGCAATCCACTCAGAAAATGCTGGACCTTCACTTTTTCATCTCTAATGTACCGGACATACTTCAACAGCTCCAAAAACTTATTTGCATATTCTTCCATGGTCCGCTGTCCCAATCTCAACTCATGGAACTCCTTAATCTTGTCATCATAATACCTGTCAGAGAGGTATTTCTGCTTAAAATACTTCTTGAATTGTTTCCACCTAAGTCTCTTTTCACTGATCCTCTTTACTTGCTTGAAGTGTTCCCACCAAATGGATGCTCTTCCATTCAGATTGAATATTGAAACTCTTGCCTTCATGTTTCTTGAATAGTCATGCACTTGAAAGTACTTCTTTATTCCAAGAAGCCAAGCTTCAGCCTCTTGTCTAGTCTTTACCTCACCATCAAATGTAGGAGGTTTAGCTTTCTTAAATTCATCCTGAGAGCGATCCCTAGTGTCTCTTTCTTTTTATTTTATGAGAAGAAGAACTGGAATCCCCATTGGATTCTTCAGAGTCAGATGATCCACTAGAAGTCCTTCTCCTTCTCCTAGTGCTGCTCTTACTGCCTTCTGGTCTTGATGTACCCCGTCCAAAATCTATCTTTTTCTATAAATCTGTCAAACTCTGCAATATGGCAGCATTCAACTGATGCTGTTCTTCCTGGGCTTTAACCAAGCTTCTCATGGTGGCTGCAACCTCGGACGGTGTCCCCTGGAATATCCTTCCATTAGACTCTATGTCATCATTCCCATTACGAACATTTTCTCCCATGGCATCTTTTGCTCGCTCGTAAGAATCCCGAGCATCATACCCATCATGGGTTCTCATGACTGAACCACCTTTGGCTTTACCACACTGTTCTCTCTGGAGTACTGCTCTTGGAAGTTATCTAAAGTTCTACAAATGTGTTTGTATCAAACTGTTAGATGCATAATATTAATATAAATCAAAATTACTTACCTTTTCTTCTGGAAATTCATAAAACAACATTTATGCTAAAAACATAAAATCTTCCTCTCCCCCGTGTTCAGCCCTGTAATCCACTGACAGTTTGCTGAAATCTACTAAAACAGTTAGAATTTGCTAAGAAAATTTCCACTTTGAAAAACCCAAAGTTTCCTTCTCTTCATCGGGTCTCTTTCGCACAAATTTTTCTGGCGTTTTGGAGTGCAAATCGCCAAACTTCCGATTTGCATTGGCGACGCGGAGGACTGTTCACCTATTTCCTTCCACTGTATCGGATCTGCATCCAACTCTCTGAACCTAATCGGCGATGAAACCAGCCTATGCACTGCATCGGTGATCAAATTGACTGTGCATCAGGTGCATAGTCCTTTGGGCAGCCGCAACGACAGAAAGTGTTCTTACTTCAGTTTCCACAGGCAAACGTCTAGACTTCCGATCGACGATGTCAATGACTATTCTCCTTAAGTCTTCCGCAGCCGTAAGTCTATCGACGGTCAGAAGCACTAGTTGCTTCGGTGTTAGAGTGCTAGTTGACTAAGCAGCCGCAACGGCGAGTCACCTTCATTGAACTTTTTCCGATCGACGATCCGATCCACTAACATTTCCCGATGGCCGATGATCTCGTGCCTTAGAGAAAAGTTGAATTTTCTTCTCATCGGTTGTCGGAAGTACTAATCACTACGGCATCGGTGGTTGAAGCCTCTATCCCTCGGAAGGATAGTTCACTAGCTAGCCGCAACGATGGACGTTCAATCCACTAACTTCTTCCGATGGCCGACGACTCCAGGACTTAGAAAAATTTTCGAAATTTTCTCCTTTTGTCTTCCTTTTTGCCGCTTGATCGGCTCAATTTTCTTCTTATCGTCGGCGAAATAGTTCCATCAGTAGCCGCAACGGCGGAACACCATCTTCGATCTTCTTCCGATCGGCGGCCCAATCTACTAATGCTTTCTGATTGATGAATTCTTTTTGACCAGCATCGGCAGTCAGAGCTTCTCCCCATCAAAAGACTAGTGCTCTAGGCTTCCGCAACGACGGACATACGAAACACTATCTTCTTCCGATAGCCGATGATTTTGGGCCTTACAGAAATTTTTTAAACTTTCTTTCTTTACGGCGTCGGCGGTCAGAGGCCTTACCCATCGGACGCGTAGTTGTATAGCCATCCGCAATGGCGGGTGCTTGATCAACTATTTTCCGCCGACGTCCATCGATGGTCTGAACAACAAACTTTCGTTGGCACCGAAAGTCAATATCGGGCATTTCTTCCACTACATCGAGTCAGTGTTTCGGCGGTCTTTAACTGATCTTCGCCGAAACTGCGGCTCCCACATCCACTAAGTTCCGTCGACGGCCGACGAAAACTTAGAAATTTTTCCACATTTTTCTTCCAACTATCCTCCGTCGGGTGTGCTTCCGCCTAGCTCTCCGCTGCATCGGAAGTCCGTCCCATTAAGTGTTCCGATGAACTGACAGTTCAAACACTTAGACAAAATTTTGTGAATTTTTCCAGTCATTCACTGATTTCTTCTGGGTAGAAGGCAAGATGCCTCTGGGAACTGGTTAGTCATGGCCCATAGAGGCCCATGCTGCAACCTGCAAGCTTTGATACCACACTGTAACGTCCCCGACCCTCCAACTGACGAAGAGGACGCTACCATGGCCTTAACCATCCGGGAAACTGGCCCCATGAACATGTGAATTCATAAAATGCTGAAACAAAATTCATTGAAGTAGAACATACACAGATACATAATTATTTATCATACACAAGGGAAGCAACATACATTCATACAAGCATTCAACATGTTCATCATATTCATTAACAGTAATGTGATTGCAGAAGTAAAATAGACAAGACTACTTATCTCATAAAGAACTCGTTCCGCAACCAGCTACGTCGCTGCAACACTCCAACCAACCATAGGCCAGCGCGCTCCTTAATCTCTCAGCAACGTTTCCACCCCTGAGCTGGGCATGATTCCCCAAGGAATAAGGAACAAGCAGGCTTACACATAGCCAAGGGTACACCAAAACACAGCCAAGCCAACACAGTTGGGTTTATCAGGCCATCCAGGAGCTGAGAAAGGCTAAATACTAAGCTGGTGAGCTCATTACATAGCTAGGGACACCTACACCAGAACTAGCCTGACTTCTAAGACACCACACACACCCAACACAAGGAATCGGTCCCTTCTCTGCTACACAGTCCCTCAGGCTTTGACTTCCCTTCTAGTGCTATTCAAGGGTTGTGGAGAAGAAATCCATCCCTCTAGCTCTGTCTGTGTGGGTTCCAAACACACCAGGTTTATCAAGCAAACCAAGCCCCCATCCCTGCTCCCAACATAGTCCGAAGACCAACCACTGCATACAAGCAGTCACACAAGCTATTCACAGCTTGATTGAGGAAAACAACTCCTGAGTCATTGTTGGCCCTATCGTGGCCGAAACGACTCCAAAACAACCTACAACAGTCCCAAAACGTATCAGCGAACACAGTTCACAATGTGGGGAAAACAATAGTCCGCCCTAGACAACGAAGCCACCGGGAAAAACTTACACAGACCACACTGGGGAAGAAAAATACAGACTCCCAACCTGTGCGTGAGTGAAATTTACATCAGACCTCTGGAATTCGGATGGAAAACATGCTAGATACCACTCTGTGGAAACGTGAGTGACATCCGAAACGAATCCCTCCTCCTGGCTGCGTGAGACCACCCTCGAAAAGAAGCTTGTGCGTGGAAAATCATCAGACTACCGTCCCTGCGTGAGGATGAACAGAGCAGGGAAAGAATGGCATAATAGTGGAGAGAGTGGAGAGTCCGCTGGAGTGATGGTGGTGGTCATTTTTGCTTGCCATCGTGAGGTCAACCCGCTGATGGAGTGTGCGTGTGGGCAAGGACTGACAGTCCTGCCACTCTCCACTCCCAGCCATAACTGCCCCAACTAGCAGCAACAGTTTTTAATGGTGGTAGTTGGGTAAGACAAGGGAAGGTGACACATAGCTTTTTCCCATTGGTTCGTGGTTTAACAATTCCCCCCCTTATCCTTGGGAAAATCATGCCCTTTTCATTATGGTTGCAGCGAGCATAGCTGGTTGGGTTCATTTAATTAAAGATGTACATTTACATGATGACAAAACTTGGTATGTATGCCACATGCCCCAATATACCATTGGTGACAATTTCAACCCGAAACATAGCATAACCAATCGATGATGGGGCCTTGGCCTTTTTAGCTCCGCACCATGATTATTTACAATATATATACATCACATACATCTAATGCAACGGGGTCAAAACTGAGGTGTTACAAAGCCAAGTTACAGAGTTTGTGTTCAGCCTTAAACCACCTTCATGGTTCATGATTTTATATCTGCTAATATTGAGAGTTTGTGACCAGCTTTAAACCACCCATGTAGTAGAAGACTCTAACTTCTTCTACCCCGCTTTGGTTGGTGGTTAGCCAAAACCATCTCTTTAGAGAGAACTAGTACTTAGCAGGAGAAGTCAACTTTTGTTGACTTGCTTGGCATAGTCAAATTATCAAGTTGGACAAAGTTCAACCTTTTGTAGCCATCCCTCTCCAGTTATTCAACTCTCTTTTCTTATATTCCTATACACCCCTTCAAATTAAGGGGGGAAATGTTGGAAAATGTAATCCGTAAGCGTTAAAGATCCCAAGATTCACATGAAAATGTTAATAGTAATCTTGGGATTCCAATAGATCACTTGGAATATAAAATCCAAGGGTAAATCTCTCACGTATTTATATGTACATTCATTGTTGACAAATGCAATTCACGTCTTCATATTTTTAGTTGTGCTTGGTTTTGTTGGATTTGTGTTGGCCAATTGTCTATCTACCCTAAGGGGCTTAGAACAAGAACAATAACCTAATGTTGAATGTGTTGCAATGATTGACGAGTTGGTTGTCCCTGATAAGCCATATATTGAAAATGTTATTATAGACGACATCATTGTTGATGTGTAGGGTTGTTCTGCTTCTACCAATGAGCTAGAAACTGAGCTTGCATCCTCTGTTTATTCAAAAAATAAATTTATGCCATACCATCATCCTCATCATAAGAATTTGAGGAGTTTTCCAAGGAATCAAAATTCTTGGAAACATGGCAAATTTTCTTTGAGAACTTTGCAGAAAAGACGTGAAATATAGAAATGTGGACCAATACTGACTACTCGGATAGAATGTGGTTGGATTGATGAATAATCATGGAATAATTTGAACATAATGTTAAGGACTTCATATAGATATCTATCATCAACTGTACAACCATACAATGCTCTTCTTGCCTACTTTTGATTGTTTTGGAGTGGCCGAATGAGATTCGACCAGAAATGGCAGTCGACTGGAGTATTGATTGGAATTTTTGTTAACTAAGATATTGTTGTTGGTTGAATTGAGAATGGTTGATTGAGACTTGATCAATAGTGACAATCGACTAAAGTTTTCCACTGGATTTTTTTTTATTGAGTTTCGACTAATATTGTTGTTTTTGTTTTTGATGTTTGTATTATTCCTCAGTTATGTTTAAGGGGGGGAGAAATTGAAGGAATTGAACCTATATGATGTGTAAACCCAACTATTGTTGACTTGATTATTTCTTGTTGAATTGGCTGAACTTACTAAGACCGATAGAACTATGTTTGACTGAGATGCTTATGATTTGTTAGGATATGTTCTTGAGTACTGTCTTGTATGCTAGTACATATTTTGATGAATGGACAGAGACTATATTATTGACATACACTACCTTTATTTGTTGCTTAATGACTATTGGATCGTACTATCTTGTTGTCTAGACAATTGCTTGACTGAGACTGCTTGGACAACATATTGGCAGTTTATTTGATGGATTGGATGACTGCATGGAACATGTTTCCAATACTTCTTCAAGTAGTATTTACTGTACCCGAGTTTGATCAGTTTGGTGGTAGTTGTATGTTTTTGTGCAATGGTTGATCAATATTTGGAGTCTAGATCAAATTAAGTGGGGAATACTGTGTAATGTTTTCTCTCCTCCAAGATAAGTTTACAGGGGAGTGTTGTAACCAATGGTTCTTATGTAACCTCACCTTATTGGATTGAAGGGATTCAATTTTCGACTGAAGTATGCCCACTTTGGGGTCTTAGATCCACATTTTATGTACAATTATAATCGACGTAGTCTAGTTGTTGTTAGTTTGGGCCCCTACCCAAACCTATTTATAGATGGTCCTCTTGGATTGGTCTATGACTAGATCATGGAGATCATAACACATTGGATAACGAATCATTGTTATTAAGTGTTGTAATGACATGTCTTTGGACACCAACTCTATCTCTTAGAATCTATATTCTCTTATGTTGTTTCATTGTCTATCCCAACAAATTAGTTGACTATTTGATTATACTATATAATATCATCAAAGGTGAATTAACCTAATATTGGAGTGTACTCTACGGGTCGAAACTTAGGACATTATAATACCGATCCCCTTGGATTGACACTATTCTTGGTGTTATTTCTTTCCAGCAATGCGACTTGTCTCCATTATTCGGCTTCTATACAACGCTATCCTCATCATTGAAATATTGAATTGGTTATTTATGTTGGACACAATGCTTATGCAATTCATTTCTTCACCTTTGGATACCCTCAAGGTATTAGCATCCAAGTTTGTGCTTATAGAAACCATCAAAGAAAAACATGCTCATCATAGTCACTTTTATGTAACTGTTATTCCATCCAAATTTCAAATTCATAATTGAAGTATATATATTCATAACACAAGATAAAATATTGAAAATTATACCAATACTTATATGTAAGAATATATCTCTACTCTACAAGGTTTTTATTAGACTTTTAGTGAGCATAATACAATATAACATGCTAGAAATAAATATTACAAGCAACATACACATAGACACAACCATTTACCCTAGAAAACCCCATGCAGGGAAAAACCAACACCAATGAAGATCTTCATTAATCTAGCCAAAATCGGTCAACCAGGCCACATTACAATGGATCATCCTCAACCTTTATAAATGATTCCTTACATGTAATACCATGGGAGAATACCATGGGCTACAAGAAACCATGTGCCCAAACCATGGGCTAGACCTAAACCACATTTGACTCATTCCCAAGTCAAGGTTAACCCTAACAATCCCCCCTTTAAACTTGAATTGAGTAATCAACAAACCCCCTCAAAGTTTTTTATGGAGGAATTTTGCATGCCCCCCTTACCAACTAGGTCTACCTGACTTGATAATGAGTTACCAAGGGTATGCATGGTTTACCAGGTCTTACATCCATATTCCCATTTACATGCAAGTTTCTCCATTAACTTTTTTTCCTGCATATTCATCACTTTCTCCAATGTTGTAGGTAACTCATCGATTGGAAACCCTTCCCTACATATCACCACCATTATCTCCTATGGACACGTTGTTTGGAAACCCTTCCCTACATATCACCACCATTATCTCCTATGGACATGTTTCTCAATGACCCGCATAGAATGATGTGATAATCACTTTTTAACAATGGAGTGCGATATATAGCTCTGTCCACCAGCATGTTAGTCTCATTGTGGATCGCCTATCCTTGTCACCACTTGAACTCGTGAGTTCTTACTTAGTCAACTTCCATTCACCATGGCTTTACATGCACATGCTTAAAAAAAATTGAATGCCACCAATAACATGCACCAACTCATAACCCGAGTGACACAACACACCTCATGATGCATACTACAACTCACCAATGATCTTCTCCACAACAAAGAGTACACGGTAATTCAGGGAACACAACTTTATTCGCAGTCGATTTAATATTTGGCGGCTCCCAACTTTTCCTGAGTGTTTTTTCTCTCTCTATAACCGTGATTTTGATAATTAAAATCCGCACAAAAGAAATCTTGTTGCATAGATTTCCACACAACATCCATGGCCCTCACCATATTTGGAATCTCCATGCACAAGAACCTTCCATTGCTCTGATCCGATGCTACCTTTATTATGACGAATCTCTTTAGACGACCCTCCTTCAACAGAACACCTCACAGATCTCTGCCTTCACGCGGCCTTCCACCTTCCACTCGGAAGACACGATCTGCCACAGATCCACTGGGACATATCTAGGGTTTCTCTCTACGACTAAGTGGAGGGAAATCTCTACTTCAGTATTCATGGTAGCATAAAAACTAGGGTCCATTCATGACGGATTCCTAGACCCTTAGATATGACAGAGTGGTGCTCCGAACTGACTTGGCCCTCCTCCTGGTCTTGCGTCACAACTCTTCTGGTCATCAGAAGCAATATCAATGTCTTACATTTACATATTAATCACCTCAACAAGAACATTTTGTTCTCTTATGGCAGCTGGTGGAAATTGCATGTGCATGTTTTCTCTTATGGCGGGCTTGATTTTTAAAGGAAACCAGAAGAAACCTCTTCATGATATCCTTTTACTCGAGTTGTGACTCTTTATGACCTGGAAACATGGGAAAATTCTCCATAGTCTTCACACAACCCACTCAACAGTAGCTACACAATGATTTTCAGACTGCCAGATTTAAAAACAAATGGGCCAATTTTTGTTCTCGGGGGATCCCGCCCCCAGAACCCCCAAAACCTTTAGGCTGGGGTTGGTCCGCCCCCCTATATCTCGATCAAGATTCATAGTCCTCCCACAAGATTTCCTGAGCTATGATACCATTTATTAGACTTTTAACAAGCATAATATAATATAATATGCTAGAAATAAACATTATAAGAAACATACATATAAACACAACTATTTACCTTAGAAAACCTCATCCACAGAAAAATCAGCACAATGAAGATCTTCATTAACCTATCCAAAACTGGCCACATTACAATTGAGCCTCCTCAAGCCTTATAAAGGCTTCCTTACATGTAATACCATGGGTTACAAGAAACCATGTGCCCAAACCATGTACTGGACCTAAACTACCTTTGACCCATTCCCAAGTCAAGGTTAACCCTAATATTTTCAATAAATAAGATTCAAGTCATTGCCTTCTCTAACATTCCAAAACATATATTGCTTTATAGATCCTAACTAGCATATAACATGAATTTCTCACAACAAATTCATTTAAGTTGTCTCTTCCTTGCAACTTGATGAGCGTTAGTTTTTCCACCCTTATTGCCACCTTTTCCCCATTCATATATCCATTTTCTACCTTTTATACCTTTGTTGAGTTCATCTTTGTTCATCTTGTCATACTTTTCCCAAAGGTATTCAGTCCTCTTATTTCATGATATTTGATTGAAATATGCTTCTATATCAAGTAGATTTTGAAACCTTTTCATCTAACTCATATGATTGAAGTATGCTACAGATTGTACAGCATGCATTTGGCCACTCCACTTGATGTTTTGACTTAGATACCTTATTTCCATGGATCTTAGAAGCAGAATTGTTTCCACAAAACCATGAACTATGGTTACAACATCTGATTCTATAGAAGTGAATTTGTTATCGTAGAATCATATCTCACTTCTACAATGGAACCTTAACTTATCGTTGCAAAGGGGGTTTCATGGAATGTTGAGTAACCAACACTACCCAAGATAAGTGCACTGGAATATTCACATCAACTTATTATGAGGAGCTATCACTTAAATGGAAGAATTTATAGGAGATAATGCCACTTGGAGATCTGTTACAAGAGATTCCATGAATTGAACCACTTGGGAAAGATAAAAAATCATGGAATTCATGATTTTAGTTGCGAGAGGTCATAGTTATAGAGGTCCGTGTACACATGCGTTTTTTCAATTTTGTCTAGGTAGATACAACTCACGTGGTAAACTGTAATGCCCTCTTCTAATTAAACACAAAAAC
The DNA here is from genome assembly GCA_001517045.1 of Pseudotsuga menziesii. Lineage (NCBI taxonomy): Eukaryota > Viridiplantae > Streptophyta > Pinopsida > Pinales > Pinaceae > Pseudotsuga > Pseudotsuga menziesii. Next base: position 266,724 of record LPNX011215773.1, on the reverse strand, counting down.
ACCCGCTAAACTACTTAATTCCCATAGGTTCTAGCGGGTATTGCATAAAAGGGAATTGACTGAGGACATTTGATACTTAGAACAGATCAAGACACTCTTTCAATATTAAAGTCATTAGTTTGATAAAGGAAGCCTTATTTCTTTAAGCCTAAAGTCAACATGAAATTAGAATTGCATGCATGCAAAAGTGAAGCGTAAACCCTAAAAGTGACATGCAAACCCTAAAAGCACATGCTAATCTATTTAAGAAGGGTTATTGGACTAAAGGAGATATCTATGTTTATTATTGTTGATTTGGAGTTTTTGAGCAGCAATAACAAGTGCATCAACAATAGTTGGGGTTGAAGAAGGTGTCTTTAGCTAACGACGTTTATTATTTATCCGTATCCAGTGATTCAGTATCCACAGGAAGATTGCTTACAGGTTCACGTGTGCAGCTGGGGAATAGATGGAAAATCCCAGAAGTGAGTCGCTGGGTCTTTGAATCACAATTTATCTTCCTCATATAAGCTTCATCTTCATCAACAGGGTCAGTCCACTTCATTGAGTGATTACCAGTTCCCAGTTTGCTCATCAGGAGCAGTTATCAGCAGATTTGTGAGGAAGGGGGCGTGATCATCCAGAAGGCAGGTCAATTCACTAGGGGTCTTGGAGGAATCAGATCCTCTGCATGCACTGGTCATTCTCTTCGGGAAGGAGAGACCACCATTCCGGCAAAGTATCAATTGCATCAGACACCTCCTTCACCAAAAACGTCACATTCATCCTAAAGAGGGCACACGTGTGGAGCTGGGCGTCAATCTCAGAAGAGCAACATTTTATCTCGGCACACTTGCATGCACCATATTTCTGGAGGACTATCAACAAGTTTATCAGTGGTAAGTGTATATCTTCTTTTGATAATCTTTCCCTTCTTTCTCTCCAGCTTAGCTATATTTTAGGGCCTTTGGCACGACACCTTGCATCAACATTTAATTCAGTAATTTTGTACCCACTTGAGTGTACTCACAAACCCTATAATAGTAAAGTAGTAGAATATCAATATTTGGGATATTACGGTGGTATCAGAGCATGTTCCTTTCTAGCTATGGGATTGAACATGAGAAGTAAGTGAATACAAAAGAAGATACTTTTGTAATCTATAGAAGAAGGAAGAGTAGGTACGCTGAGGAGAAGGAATTTGAGGATATCCAGTTAGAAGATACCAATTTAGACATGGACCCAACATGTATACACTCTGATAGAGGGAAATGAATAGGAGAAGATGAGGATAGATTGGAATTTCATAGCTTGGTGAATGCATTGAATGACCTAGCTAAGGGTTAGAAGGAAGTATTGCATGCGATAAATAGGTTGGCTATGAAGCCAGAATTGGGTCATAGCAGTGTACCTCTTTCACCCATAGATAGAGGGTCCACTAGTAGCAGTGGGAAGCATGCTCACACTAATATGCAAATCACGCCCCATATATATAAAAAACCTTCTAGCATACCTACTATGCCTAATTTCCTGGAATATGCAGTCGTAGGACTAGTCATACCAGTAGAATCTAGTGAACCATTTGGAGCTTACTTACAGGAGTACAGGGATTTGGGAGATGAGTTCCATTTAACAATGTCATTCTCAGACTTTTGCAATATGAAAAGTAGGAATTGTCAAAGAAACTTTAATTGAGGATTTTCCTAGAATTATGAGTTGTAGAAAACCTGGGGTAGATTGACCATCCCTAACTTTGACGGGACTCATGGAGGTTTAGTGAGGATATGGGTCCAGAAGTTGGATACTTACTTCCAACTCAACCCTATGACGAAGACATATGCCATTAAATTGGCTACCTTACATCTGGACGGAGAGGCTCATGAGTGGTGGTGCCATGGGCTAGTCACATTGGGTCACAACACCATTCGTTCCTACAACGAATTCACATAGAGGCTCATGGAGCGGTTTGACAGAAAGGACCCGACGATACACTTTAGAGAGTTAACTCAACTCAAACAGACAGGTAGTGCGGAGGCATTCATCTTCGAGTTTTAGAGAATATCTGTGATGGTAACAGATGTGTCAGAGAGCAGGTTGATTATGTTGTTTTCAGAGGCCTTGACAGAACCTCTATAGGGGTGGGTGAAAGCCTACAAACCATTTACTCTATAGGGTGCGATCAACAGAGCCAGTGATATACAAGATTAAGTTTCGAAGAACATGTTTCCACTTAAAACAAACTTTCCAGTAAAAGACAAAGACATAAAACCTTTTCAACAAGAAATGCCAAAGAAAACTTGGTTGGACAATGATATGAGGAAATATTTGAGACAAAATAAATTGTGTTTCACTTGTCAGGAACCATGGGTTCCAGGCCACCGGTGCTTAGGGAAATCCAAATGCCACTATATAGATATCTACTCAGACAGTGAAGGAAAGGAATCCGAATGATAAACAACAGAGGAATTGAGGGCAATAGAAGAAGAGTCACTTCAGGGAGAAGCACCAGAGGAAGTCATTGCTACATTATCCGGGGTACCCAGATTTCATGCTCTTAGGGTTAGGGGAGTAGTACAGGGCTACAGGGTAGGTGTACTAATTGATGGGGGAGAAACACACAATTTCATTGATGCAGCATGGGTGTCTAAGCAGGGTATTCCGACAGAGAAATTTGAGGGATTCATTGTAGCCGTAGTAGGAATAATAGCATGGAGTGCAACTATTGGATTCCCAAATTGAATGTCACATTAGGGAACTGCAGTATGAAAGATTCATTTTATGTGGTGAATGTGGCTGATACAAATGTAGTATTAGGTGTCTAATGGCTCTACTCAATAGGAAAATATACTACGATTACAGGGAAATGGAAATGGAATTCCAAAGGTAGGATGGAAAACAGGTAGTTTTGAGGGGCATGAACACTTATCCCCCCAAAACAATATCATCACAAAGAATGGAGGCCGTACTCAGACGGGGAGACATAGAATGGTCAACGAGGTTCCTTGTCACTTTTAGAAAACCTCCTGATAACAACACCCAACATCCAACAGATATTTAGGAACTATTGCAGAAACATGAGAGGGTATTTAGGGATATTCCAACAGGTCAACCACCAGATAGGGGATTCAATAATATTATTGAGTTGGAGGAGGGGACACAGGAAGTCATGACCACTCCATACATACATCCCAAAATATACAAGCACGGGATCAAGAAGACGATTAAGGAGTTACTAGAACTAGGATATATTCGAACGAGTTCTAGTCCATTTGCATTGTCAGCGGTCTTGGTTAAAAAGAAAGATGATACCTTATGGATGTGTATTGATTACATAGAACTCAACAAGAAGACCATCAAAAACAGGTATCCCATCCCCAGGATTGATGAATTAATGGATGAGCTATGGGGGGCAAAATAATTTTCAAAGATTGATATTCGATCAGGGTACCATCAGATCCGAGTAAGAGATCAAGACATTTCCAAGACAACCTTCCATTGCCATTATGGTCACTATGAGCTCCTAGTCATGCCTTTTGGACTCACCAATGCCCCAACAAATTTCCAATCTAGCATGAACCACACCTTCAGGGCTCAGTTAGAAAAGTATTATTGGTATTATTTGATGATATTTTAATTTATAGTAAAACTTGGGAGGAACATTTGAAACACTTGGATGAGGTATTGATAATTTTAGAAGAACAGTTGCTTTACGCGAAAAATGTCTAAGTGTGAGTTTGGTATGAAGGAGATGTTGTATCTTAGACATATAATCAATGCAGAGGGGGTACAGGTTCATATGGAAAATATTAGATTTATCTTGGATTGGCCTAAACCGAAGACAGTTATTGAATTGAAGGGATTCTTAGGCCTTTGCACATATTACATGAGGTACGTTAAGGGGTTATCTCAATTTTCCATGCCACTCACCGATATTACAAAGAAAGGGGAATTCCCATGGAAAGAATTGGCACAACAAACCTTTGAGAAAATGAAAATAATCATGAGTTCTTGTCCAGTTTTGGCACTACCATATTTCTCACAGGCATTCATAGTAGAGTGTGATGCTCCAGGAGAAGGACTAGGGGCGATACTGATGCAAAACCATCACCCGATTGCATTTGAAAGACATAAACTTAAAGATTATGAACGCCACTACTCCATATATGATAAGGAGATTCTAGCCATTTTACATGCCTTAACTAAATTCATACAATATTTGGTGGGAAGGAGGTTTAAAATCAAGACAGATCACAACAACCTCAAATACTTCTTGGAGCATAAAGAATTAAATGAATGCCAACATAAATGGGTCAACAAGGTACATGCATATGACTTTGAAATAGAGTATGTTAAGGGTAAGAAAAATGTAGTATATATTCCTTATCCAGATGACTAGCCTCATCATCCCTCATGAGTATATCCACGAATTGGAGGTCTCTTCTCTTAGTAGACTATTCCAAAAACAAATTTGCATGTGAGTTACTAGATGGACAGATCCATGATGATAGGTACAGGGTAATTGATGACATCATTTATTACAAAGGTAGGATATACCTCATCCCATAATCAAATTTAAAGAGGAATATCATACATGCATCACATGACTCACCATTATCAAGGCATCAGGGGTTCTTGAATACTTACAGATAGATCAGAGAGGGGTTCTCATGGAAAGGCCTCAAGGAGGAGGTAATACAACACGTTTGGGAATGCAGTATCTGCCAGTAGAATAAAATTGAACACACTCATTATGAAGGGTTACTTTAGCCATTACCAATTCCAGAACAGAAATGGGAAAGCATATCGATGGAATTCATTACAGGGTTACCCAGGCTACAGGGATGAGACTACTTATATGTAGTAGTATATCAGTTGACAAAATTTGCTCACTTCTTTGCTATCTATTCCGACTATTCAGCATCACAGGTAGCCAACTTATTTTTCAGAGAGTTTTTCAGACTCCATGGGATACCCAAAATCATTGTCAGTGATTGTGATAGTAAATTCACAAGTGCTTTTTGGAAGGAGTTCTTCAGATTGGTACAAACAAAACTTGCTACAAGAACAAGTTATCATCCTCAAAGCGACAGGCATACAGATATTGTCAACAAGTGGATTGAGGGATATCTGAGAAACTATGTAGCAGGACAACAAAGGACATGGATTAAATGGCTCCAGTTAGGACATTACTGTTACAATACTACCCACCACATGTCAATTAAAATGACGCCTTTCAAGGATTTATATGGCTATGAGGCATTGAAATTTGCAGACTTGGATTTTGGAGAAAGAAGGGAACCAAAGGCAAAATATTGGGTACAGGGCAGTCAAGATATTATCAAGGTCCTAAAAGAGAATCCACAGGCAATGCATAATCAACAGAATCTATATGTATACAGACACAAGAATGAGAGGATTTTTGAGGTAGGAGATTTGGTATATTTACGGCTACAACCTTACAAGAAATCCTCACTAAATAAAAAATGAGCGGAAAAGATAAAATCTCGCTTCTATGGTCCTTACAAGGTAGTCAGGAAGGTTGGAGAGGTGGCTTATGAAGTAGAACTGACAGAGGAAAGCAAAATTCACATTGTATTTCATGTATCCAACCTCAAGAAAATAGTAGGGAAACACATTGCTCCATCCACCAAGTTGGCTCCCTTAGATGATGAAGGGATTTTGATACTGATCCCAGAGAGAATTCTACAAGTGCGAGAAAGAAAACTCTGAAATAGGGTGATTCGAGAGTACTTGGTAAAATGGAAAGAATTACCTATGGAGGATGAAAAATGGGAGGGAGAGCAGGTATTGCATCATCCTAGTTTGCAGTTTCTTGAGGACAAGAAACTTCAAGCGGGGACGACTGTAATGTCCTCTTATAATTAAGCACCAAAACACCTTCTAACCTATTTAATTCCCATAGGTTCGAGCGGGTACTGCATAAAAGGTAATTGACTGAGGACATTTGATACTTAGAACAGATCGGGACACTCATTCAATATTAAAGTCATTAGTTTGATAAAGGAAGCCTTATTTCTTTAGGCTTAAAGTTAACATGAAATTAGAATTGCATGCATGCAAAAGTGAAGCATAAAGCATTAAATTGACATGAAAACCCTAAAAGAATATTCTAATATATTTAAGAAGGGTTATTTGACTAAAGGAGATATCTATGTTTATTATTGTTGATTTGGAGTTTTTGAGCAGCAACATCAAGTGCAGTAACAAAAGTTGGGGTTGAAGACGGTGTCTTCGGCTAACGAGGGTTTGACAGTGAAACTATATGCCCTAGTCTCTTTCAGGGTAGACCATCCAGGTCTATCATCAACATTCATCTTATTTATCCATATCCAGTGATTCAGTATCCACATGAAGATTGCTTGCAAGTTCACGTGTGCAACTGGGGAATAGATGGAAAACCCCAGAAGTATTCGCCGGGTCTTTGAATCCTATTTTATCTTCTGCATATCAGCTTCATATTCATCAGCAAGGTCACTCCACTACATTGAGTGATTATCAGTTCCCAGTTTGTCATCTGGAGCAGTTTTCAGCAGATTCGTGAGTCAGGGGGCGTGAGCATCTAGAAGGCAGATCAATTCGCTAGGGCTCTTGGAGGAATCATATCCTTTGCATGCACTGGTCATTATCTTCGGGAAGGAGAGACCACCATTTCAACAAAGTATCAACCGCATCAGACATCTCCTTCACCAAAAATGTCACATTCATCTTGAAGAGAGCACACGTGTGGAGCTGAGCGTCAATCTCAGAGAGCAACATTTTATCTCAGCACACTTGCATGCATCATATTTCTGGAGGACTATCAATAAGTTTATCAGTGGTAAGTGTATATCTTCTTCCAAGAATATTTCCCTACCTTCTCTTGAGATTAGCTATATTTTAGGGCCTTTGGCACGACACCTTGCATGCACATTTAATTCAGTAATTTGTACCCACTTGACTGTACTCGCAAACCCTATAATAGTAAAGCAGTAGAATATCCACATTTGGGATATTACATAAACATTATTGGTCAACAATAGAATTCTACAGGTGAATAACAATTTCAACAGCATTTTCTAAAGGAAGAATACTCAAAACATATTTTCGTTCCTTCATTACTGACTTTAGTATAGTTATGTTTTAACAGCTTAGGGACCGGGCACGATTTTAGAAAATCCTCTTTAATAATTTGTTAAACATTTTATGTATAAATGGGGGATTTGTGGCTCTTGAGAAGGATCAATTCTCTTAGGACAATGGATACACTATAGAAGTTTACAATTTCTAGAATAAATATAGAGAACTCCACAAATCTATCTTGCAAATTATGTGATGTTAATTGTGAGTTTAGTTGTGTTGTAATTTAAGTTTATTGTTGTAGAAGAAACCAACACCCTATTTTTAGAGGGGGGCACTCTAGAGAAAAAGAGTTATGGATATATAGATAATTTTTTTTCTTCGTTTTGTTGAGTACAAAATGATTTAATTGTGTACCTTAGCATTTTACAAATATGCAATGTGAGTTCTTTCTATTTTATATTTAAAATTACTAAATCATTAGTTTTGTTGGTTGTGGAGACTAATATTCCTGATTCATAGATGCTATTGTTATGCCATGTTTGTACCCCAGTTTTAGTATATAGTCATCCCAACAAGGGGGTACAGGGGACCCCGTCCCCCCCGGTTGGGGGGTTTGGGGGCGAAGCCCCCAAAATAATATTCTTGGGAATTTTGTTGGCCAATAGTTTACGATCCTATGGTATTGGGTGACCCGTGGTATTTTCCCATGGAAATTCCCCTATAAAAGGAAAGAATCACACTATGGATGTGTATGGTATTGTAGCATTATAAACCGATCTATGTGATTGTGTGAGAGAGACTGTGACATAGTGAAGAGGAAGTGCAACGAGTTTTCTATAGGTTGTATCCCTTCATTTTGCTGGATGATATAATAATAAAATGACTGGAAATGTTTGTGTGGACATATCCCATCTTGGGTGAACTTCATTATATTGGTGTCTCTCTTGTAATGTGTTAGTGTGTTTTATATTTGTATCTTGTTTATTGTTATTTCTCTACGATCCTGTTTTTTTTTACAATTAGTATCAGAGCCAAAATGTCTATTTGGCTGGTAAACTTGCAGGAAAGAAGGGTTCCTTGTTCGAGTGGGAGAAATGGCGGAAGAAGACAAGTTTAGGGTCGAGAATTTTAACGACCAAAACTATCAATTATGGAAGATGCAAATGGTGGACTATCTGTACCAAAAGGATATGTTCCCGCCATTGGGCAGAAAAGTAAAACAACCAGCGACTATGAAGGACGAAGAATGGGAGGTTCTTGATAGAAAGGAACTAGGAACAATATGGTTGTGCTTGTATTTGTCATTGACTTTTGAATATTTCAAAAGAAAAGACAACAAAGGGTGTGATGATCACATTGGATAAGCTCTATGAAAAACCCTTGGCTTCCAATAAGGTATTTCTAATGAAGCATTTATTTAATATGAAGAAATCAGAAGGTGGATCTGTTGCTGACCATTTACATGAATTTAATATGATTACCAATCAACTAAGTTCTGTAGGAGTGAAATTTGATGAAAAGGTTAGCGCTCTTCTAATCTTGTGCTCATTTCCAGAAAGCTGGAATGGCTTGGTCATGGTTGTAAGTAACTTTGTCTTTGGTTCAAACAATATTAAATTTAATGATGTTGTAAGTGTTATTCTTAGCGAGGAAATGTGAAGAAAAAGAACAAGTGTTGGTTTGTTGGGCAGACCCGGGTTTACTATAATGTACCAACAACACCCCTAGCTCACTGGCCCTTTCGGAAACAGACCGCGGAGCAGCCTGACGTCTCACCCGAAGTGATCCTAATGGGTTGGCCAGAGACTCAAGTGTCTCGACCAGGTTCTGTATGGCGTCCTGTGTGCATCTCGCAGTTCTTCTTAGCCCGCGAGATGTCTCTCTCCTCTCTGCGATGCGCAGTTTCATTTTACTCACGATGACTCTAACCTTTATCTCATCGTCGTGCCCTGGGTGACACGTAACTCTCTCCTACGCTTGATCCTCAACCTGCGGTACCACGCACCACAACTCCTCTGTTGGTGCGATATCGCCTCCCTGCGATATCCTACCGCCGCGACTCAGTGTACTTAGCGTACTTATGTTCAACTTACAGAACTCAACACACAAGGCCGTTTTACACTGCGACTCTTAACTGTTTTGAGTGAAACTTAGACAAACTCTTATACATAATACTTAAAGACTTAACTTGCATTTATTCTTTTAATATGCTGTGAACTGAATAACACATACATACATTTACTGTAAGCAAAGTTCATGTAATGAGTGACAGATACAGAAAGTAAATACAATCACATGAATCAATCACATAACAATCTGATTTTACGTGGTTCACTTCCAGGGTAGAAGCTACGTCCACAGAACTGTGTTTCTATATTATAACTTGAGAGAGGTACACAGTTCTACTGCACCGCATATGCAGCTAGAGATCTTCTAGGTAACTTCGCACACAGCCTAGAGCCCTTCTCTCTTAGATCTCTTCTCTATATTGCCTTCTTACAATATACTCTCTCTCTCTCTCTCTCTCTCTCTATCAATCCCTGCGGATTGTTACAATACAAAATACAGTGAGCTAACAGACTACTGGACTCTCAGACTCGCTGATGTCTAGCTCCAGAAGGACTGACTAGCTAACCTTTTACAATACAAAATATATCCCCTTATAGGCGGCCTGAAGGTCTCGCCATTACAACACTGTGGGCCTGTCCCAACAGTAACCCAAAACCCTAACTAGTGACAGTCGGCATATCTGTACTTGGGGTAGCCGCTTTCCGTCACACCACTGCTCTCTGCAGTCTTCCATGCTTCCCGGCGCTGACCATGGGTACTATGCACTGCTTCCCGTCTTCTGTCCTTCGTCTTCAATACCTCAACCTCGTCGCTCCTTTTCCTTTATGAGGGTAGCTGAGCCCTCCTGTCTTCGCCACTGCCTTCAATGCAGTGGTTGAGCTCTCTCTTCTCGGCCGCTCAAGTACTGTCGTCTTTCTTGACTTCTCTGTCCCAACAGTCACAGTTTCCGGCTCTGCTCTGCAGCTAGAAACATGCTACGACGTCATAGCTTTACCTTATCTCTTCGTCTTCGTGAAACTGTCTATCCGCAAAAATGGCAGCTTCTCCTGTAGCTGCGAGACTCTGCTCCAACAGTCCCCTAACACTTACTTGTGGCTCATCCCCGAGCCACTACCAGCGGGCTTCTCCTGCTGTAGCTTCTCCTTGGCTTCCTGCGAAGTGCGGTGAAGCTTGTCCCGAAGTCCTGCGACTTTGTTCTGCATAGCTGCGACAGGCTCTTGTGCCGAGTCAAGCATAGCTTGACTAATACTGGAGTCTTCTGCTGCTTCAATTTCATTTCTGGTGGCAGTGAACTCCCCAACTTTCTGCTCAACCGCATCGACTAGCTCTGTGATTTGTTCCTAATATGGTTGAAGCAGGTCATTGATGTGTATCTCCTTTGCTCTCAACCGCTGCGCTTCCTGCTGCAAGCGGTTCATCTCCATCGTCTTTCTCATCTTCTGAAGAGCTGCTAGGCTCTTGATTTCTTCCTTCATTACTGCTGTGGTATTCTCTATCTGCTAAATACTTTGCTGGATTTCTACTTTCTCGGGAGGCTCATCTAACTCCGACCATGTGTTCGTCGCATCAGCTAGCACCGACAGTGCATCGTCTATGCGAGATTTCATCTGCGCAGAAGTGAGTCGAAAGGCCTCTACTTTGGCTTCCTTGTCAGCCTGGGGGGTGCCCGGTGGTCTAGCCTCAAGCTCAGCAATCTGCGCTTTGTGGTCTTCCTCCATCTTGGCCACTGTTTCTTCCATCGTGGTTACTGTTTCCTCCAGAGCCTTTGCTCTGTCTGCAACTCTTCTTACCTTCTGCGGGAGAGGCAAGGTGAACTCAATATTACATTGGGGTAACTCCAATGCGATGCTCTGTAAGACTTGAGAGAGATTCTGTTCTCTTTCTTCATATGTTCTTAACTCGTCTGCCTTTTTCTGGTAGCTGGTGGCGAGTGTTGCATTCTTTTGTCTCAACTGTGTGTTTTGCTTATAAGTCACGAGCTCTCTACCTCTGAGCTCTGCGCTTAGCTGCTGCTGGATCATTTGTAACTGATCAATGTGGAACTCTACGAGGTTAACCTTGATAGGTTGCCTAATCTGTATCGGTGCATCCATCATTGACGCAGGGAATCGGATGCTCCCTGGTGGTATCAAGACTTTATTGATGTGATCCGTTGCCAAGATTTCATCGCGGGAAATCGACTGTGTTGAAATTTCTCCTGCGGTCGCCTTTACTGGTGGAACCTGTATCATGGCAGTCTTCTCAGTAATTGCTTTTAAGTCCAGAAGATTCTTCTCTACCTCGCTCTGTATCTTTGCCTGTGATGTCTGCATCACCTCAAATGAGTCCTTCAACGTGTCATGCATTCTTGTTGCAATGAGTTCATAATCATCCTCTGTCAGTGCAGTCTTCGAAGGTGGTTTTGTGGCTTTGTGCTTTTTCTTCTTCTGTGCCTCTGGTGTCTCTTCTTCTCCACCCTTTGTCATCTGTGCCTCTGGTGGCACTTGCTATTGATCTTTCCTCTTTTCTCCTGGTAGTGGCACTTGTGCTGTATCTTGCGTCTGGGTCTCCACTTTGTCTTTGCCTTTGTCCGATGGGTCTGTTTGTGCGGTACCTGATGGTAGGGGTGTGGTATCTTCTAATGCTTGCTTCCAGTCGTCACCAAAGTCTTTGATGACATCCTCGACATCCTTCGCTGTCATCCTGAACCAACCATTGGCCCAATCATCCCTTTTATCCCTTTTTGGCCTCAGGTAAATTCTATGGCGGTCCACCATAAAATCAAGCCGATCATCATATGTGTCCATGATCTCCTTGCTGATCCGTGGTGTTTCTTGGAGGACGTTCCTCAGCAGCCTATAGTTTTCATAGAATACTATCGCATTGACCTTTTTCTTGGCTGGGCTGCTAGTCTCCCATAAGTTTGTGTAGCGCGCACCTCTGGGCTCGCCACTCGCTAGCTGTCGAAATTGGGTATGGGGCGGCTCCTTCCACCTGACAAATGCACAGAGTATCAGCAACCATGAGAAATGGAAGGGGTGGCTTGCCTCATCCTGAGCTTGCAAACAATCTTGCTGAAACATATTTAACAAAAATAAAGACCAATTGAATTGTTCCCCCTCTGCAACTTTTATGGCCAGGTTAATTACTGATCCTGTGACTTCCTTTGGGAGAACCTTGGTTAACATTCTGCCTGCAAGAAGACTAGCTGTAAATCTGAGTGTATTGTCTGTTAAGCTTGTGATTTCATAAGCCCGACCTCCTCTCTACAGTTTATACTTGGCGACTAGGGCTGGTGATAGGTTGGAAACCTTGGTCTTTCCTGTTATATTTGTCTTCGGGTCTTGACCAGTCTTGGACAGCCCGGTGATGCGGTGTATCAGGTCGATGTTCAAGTCGACCTTGTTACCAAGCCAGAGGTAACCCCCATGTACGCATGAAAGTAGGATGCGCACCATGGCATTAACCTCTGCACCTCGTCCAAAATGTGGTATTCTTAACAGATTGAGCAGGCCTGAGCGCTCAAGAATCTGGACATGTTCCATGGGAACATATTCATCTGCACCTATCCTTGGGTTCTTCTGAATCATAAGATACTGATCCGACCGGAACTGAGGATATGTCTTACTATCGCCCAGGTTATAATCTACAAATTTAACAACAACGGCATATCCTACTAGATCTCCATCTTCCTTTACTCGAGAATCAATCTGTGGTATAGGAATAGGAAACTTACCACTCTTGGGAATTTTTACCTCTGGTGCGCCGTCAACTCGTGGCATGATGTAGTCTGTTGCGTTATGAACTTCTTCGTCTAGCTCCGGACTGGATTCTTCTCTTAATTGAGTTTGTCTCCTCATCCTTGGCAGCTATCCGGTCTGTGATGAACTTGGCGTGACACCCTTAGATGGCGTCGTCATAGCAGCTGTAAGGCCTCCACGCTCAAACCTTTCCAAAATGTATTCTATGGGTTCTTCCTCGGACAGAACCCACTTAGTGTTATACTTTGGATTGGAAATGGCTACAAACTAGGGAAATCATAGCACTCGCTAACGAAATTATCTCTGCACAGGGAAAACTTAACAATGCACTCTATAGCTCTCAGATCTTTGCAAATGTAACCCTCCTGAATGAATAATTTTTGCTTTTATGCCGAAGGAGATAATCCCGAATGCAACGGTCATCTAGGTGAACCTGTCGGTCGTATCAATTGCTCGGATGAGACCACACCTGTCATTCCGATCCTCAATAAATGCTGAAATCTTATCAATTTCCCTCGAAGCGTGTGTATGCAGGCACCGGTCTCGTCGAAGATTTTCCAAATCTGGAAAAATTTATTATGCTGTTGCCAAATCTACGGTAAGGTATACCGCTCATTTCTTCATTAACTGCCTGTCAGAAGGCGACTTGAATAGCCCTCTGTCTCGTTGCAAACTAGGTATGTGACACGGAGAAATATCGCGCTGCTACGATGCCACACCGCATCACTTGCTCAAAACAAACTTAAGCATTTTTTTTTGACATGCGCAAAATGAACCGTCTTTATGCGATTCCTGATACTTAGAATACCTGCCGGTGTAGACTAATTCCCGGTGTGATGCCTCCTTTCAACTACACTGGACATCTGCACTGCTGGCGACTCTGAGTTAGGGCTGAGAGGTGGAGTGGCTGTCACTATAGAGCTTAAGCCTACTGCCATTGATCATCGTGAGAAGAAGCTCCCCATTCAGTTTGCTGAGATGAACGGCTCCTCCCTCTGTGACTTGCTGTATCTGATACGGCCCCAACCAATGCGTCTTGAACTTCCCTGGAAACTTAATAAATTTACTGTCATAGAGGAGTACTAGGTCTTTGATCTGAAGAGTCTTACTCTTAATGTGTTTGTCATGCCAAACTTTTTCTCGTGCCTTCTGCACTTTCTGATGGAATCCGGTGATGAATCTATCTTCCTCTATGGCAAGCAGCTGTGCTAGCCTTTCCTACACCGTGTCTGTATCAACCATTCCAGTGATCTGAGCAATTCTTAAATTGGGAAGAATATACTCCATAGGCATAACAGCCTCCTGTCCATACACCAAGCTGAAAGGTGTGTGTCCTGTAAGTTTCTTGCATGTAGTCCTATACGCCCATAATACAACGTTAACTCTGAGGTCCCAATCATTCCTTTGGTTGTTGCAGATCTTAGTAACAACGTTTTCTAAAATCTTGTTAAAGGCCTCCACCATACCATTAGCTTGTGGGTGGTAGGGAGTACTCTTATGGTGCTGTGTCTGGAATTCTTTCGTCAAGGCCTCAATGGTGCGATTCAAGAAGTGTGTACCTTGATCGCTCATCAAAATTACTGGGCATCCAAATCTAGTGATGATGTTTTCAAAAATGAACTGTGCGGCTGTAGCAGCATCATAATTTCTTATTGCTTTGGCCTTTTCCCACCTGGTGAGGTACTCTGTTCCAGTGATGATATATCTCACACCAGTTCGTTTTCCTGGTGGGTTGATAGGACCCACAAAGTCTATAGCCCATTTGTCAAATGCGCGCAATGTAATCTACGGTCGTAGTGGCATTTCATCTCATCATGAAGGTTTTCCTACCCTCTGGCAGATATCGCAGCGTCTGCAAAAGTCCTTAGTGTCTTTGTGTAACGTAGGCCACCATAATCCTGCGGTCAGGATTTTCTGCACATTCAGCTTTCCTGCAAAATGACCTCCTGTGGTACCTGAATGTGCTTCTCTAATAATAGCCTCTTTTTCATGCGGCATCACACATCTGCGCAGGAGTTCATCTGGACCTAACTTGTATAACTGTCCCGCGATCAGGGTGAATTCTGCTGCTTTAACAACCAACTGCCTCTTTTGATGATTGGTAAACTCCTCAAGTGCCCTTCCTGTAGTGAGAAAGTGAATGATATCAGCATAGTAATCATCTGTGATCTGGATAGAGAACAACTGCACATCTGGCAAATTGTCCTCTAGATTACTTGGCTCTTCTCTTGAGTCTATTCGCGACAGATGATCAGGTCCGGCGTTCAATCTTCCTGGTTTGAAAATGATTTCAAAACCATACTCTTGAAAGAGGAGTAACCATCTGCAGATTCTTCCCCCTAACACTGGCTTATTGACCAGATACTTCAATGCGGAATGGTCAGTAAACATCTTGAACGAGGCACCCAATAGGTAGTGCCTGAACTTCTGTAGCACGTACACCATAGCTAAGCCTTCTCTTTCTGTCGTGGTGTAGTTCTTTTCTGCTGTCGATAGATTTCTGCTAGAGTATGTGATAGGATGATCGATACCTCCTTCTCCTGGTTGCGTTAAAACAACCCCTAGTGTGATCCCAGATGCATCCACATGTACATGAAACGGCTTAGTCTAGTCTGGAAATACTAAGATGGGTGCTGTAACCATATTCTCTTTAAGTGTGTTTAGACTCTACTGGCATTCCTCATTCCATAGAAATTTTACATCTTTCTTTAACAGTTTTTCCATCGGTGCTGTAATCTTTGCGTATCCTTTGATGAATTTTCTATAGTACCCGGTATGACCAAGTACTATCCTCAATTGTTTGACTGAGTTGGGTGCTGGAAGATTTACAATGATGGCAATCTTTGTGGGATCTACCATCAAGCCTTGCCTGCAGACAATGTGACCCAACAAAATACCGAATGGCGCACAGAATATACATTTTTTCAAGTTTAGAGAAATCTGGTATTGCCTACATTTCTCTAACATCAGTCTTAAATCTCCTATGTGCTTGTCAATTAATCCAAATATAGTCCAATCATCAAAATAAACTTGTAGGAATTTATGGATGTATTCTTTAATTACGGCAACTACTACTCTAGAAAAGATAGCTGGTGCATTCTTAAGACCAAAGGGCATTACCGTATACTGGAATGAGCCCCATTCTATTGCAAAAGTGGTCTTATGTCGATCTTCTGGGTGGATTCTGATCTGGTGATAGCCTAAAAAGCCATCAGTGAAGGAGTAGACCTCCTGTCCTCCCACATTGTCTAGTACTTCATCAGTGAAAGGTGTCGGGAATGGATCATGAAGCGATGCGTCGTTGAGTTTACGCAAGCCGACACAGATCCTGATGTCTCCTTTATTTTTCTTTTCTTGAACGACCATGGGACTAACCCATTTGCTCTCTTCTACGGGCTCAATGATGCCTGCTGCTAGCATCTTATCGATCTCATCCTTAACTTTTTCTTTGTAGCGCAGATTTAATCTATATGGACGCTGCTTGACTGGTCTAGCATCCTCTTTCAATGGTATCCTCATTACTCCCAGGTCTCCGACTATTCCCTTCATCTCTGTGAACTTGGTGGGAAATAGGTACTGATAGTCATGTAGCAAGTCTGCAATCTGTCCAACTGTTTCATCGGTCCAATAGTCTCCAATAGAGGCAAACTTTGGTTCTGTGTCTGTGCCAATATTGATCTTTTTAATCTTGATCGGCTCTGTGATTGCTGGAATCTGTAGCTTTGGTCCATCGACATCGCGAGTCCCTTCTGACTCCGGAATGTTGATGTTGCGAGGATCCTCATCCTCATCTTCTGGTTCTACTTCGAAGTTATAGCACTCGAGCGCATCTTCTAACTGGATTGCCCACTCAGGTTGAGTATGTACTGATAGGGTAAAATCCTCAAATATCTTAATCTTTATTACATCTAGGGCCTGATCAACATTTGGATACTCAGATTGAAAAGTGAAGGTAAGTAGAAAGCTGTCTATTAGAAGTGGCCATGTAGTCGTTCCTTTGCGCAATTCAGTCTCTGTGTACCAGTTCCGTGGAACCGTGTCCAAAGTGTGAATGAATCGGTGAACCCATTCATCCTCGAGAATGTCCGACCAGTTCTGTTCACATGTCTGAATATGTGACCTGGGGTCACTTTCTCCTGTGTATCTCTGCTGGACATACTCTCTGTTGGTAGAGAATCTGATCGCCATCAATCTCTTAAGATCATCCCATGATGCGATATTCTCTTTATGTGCATACCACCATCTTGCAGGTGTGGCTCGTACTGCAAGGTCCATAGCTACGATCCTCTACTCGTGAGGAATTTGTTGTTCAAACTGCGTGAGAAAGTCCTGAATATTTGTTAGACCATGAAATGATGGAATCTTGTTGATCTCTGCGCCAATCCATCGCAGTGACTTAGTCATGTACGCACATCTACGCGCTGAGACTTCGTAAAGTCTGTTCTGCCAGTTCTCTAGACCAACATCCGAATCCGATGTGCATGAGCTATTGCATTTCCAACTAATGTTCCCTTCTGTGGTTGGATTGATGTAGTCGCTCTGGTTCACAGTCATCTGATAGAGACTGTCCATGTTGCGTGCCTCTTCCTCTGCTCAGATAGGTTCAATGTATCTAGGACCCTGAAGAGGATCTAACGGTGCGATGACCCGGATCTGCGCATCCTCAAAGGTCATTTGTCTTCTCTTTAAGTCGATAACGGCCATGTTACCGATCACCCAATCAATGCCTAGTAGTGCTGGATATGGTCTACTATCACCAATGATTTCTATAACTTCAAAGTCCACAGAGCTGCGAACTCCGTCAATGTCAACTGGCACCTGCGATAATCGACCCAGGGGTGATACCCACTGCTGATTAGCTAATCTGAGATGGATAGGCGAGCTGAATAACTTAGGGCTATTCATCTGTTCCCATGTCTGATTAGTCAGAACATTTGCCTCTGATCCTAGATCTAGGATCACCTCGTCTATTTCGAATTCTCCAACTTGTGCTGTGAGTCGCATCTCTCTTCTTGTTCTTGTATGTCCCATAATACTATGAACAACATGCTGTGCACTGCTCATGGAAGAAGATGGTTGACACTGATCTATGATGCGCTGAAGTTCTCTGATAGCTTTCTCATTTCTCACAAGTTTTAAACAACTCCGCAGGAAGGATTGTACACTTCCTGCCAACTCGTCCTCGTCACATGTGCCCGATGTGGTAGCCTGCGATATCTGTACAGGGATAACACCAGAAGGTGCTTGCTGCGGTACGCCCCTAGACGGTGGTACCTACGATCCTGATTGCATAGGGTCGTCAAAGAAAGTTTTAGCTTCCTGAAATGTCTGTTTATTCTTCTGTAGGTCAAGTGGTGTTGCTTTGTTAGGAGCTTTGTGCACCCACTCCTGTCCTGTGGTATTTTCAGTAACCTGCGATGTCCCATTGGTGGAAGCACTGCTGTGAGTCACAATGTTGACTCTTGGTTCTAGTTCTTCCTGCTCAGCAGCAATAAGCTGGATGTTCTAGTGTACTGCTGGCTTAGGTTCTCTGATCTTAGCTATCAAGGTAGGACAGTCTTCTATAGCGTGATCGTAAGATTTGCAATAGTTACATGTGGTGGTAGGTCTTTGATAGTCCCTAGCCTAATGTCCTAGAACTCCACAGTTGTAACAAGTGACTGGTCGGTGACCACGGCCAAAGCCTTCTCCACGGCCAAAGCCTCTGAATCCTCCTCATCCTCTGAATCCTCCTCCATGGCCAACATGAGCCTGATCATACTGTGGTCCTGCTACTGGACCCTGTGTTTCTGATTGGACTCTGTACAAGTCTTGCTTGCTCCCGACCATGAGATCATAGGCTCGGCAATCGTGTTCATCATGGCCTACGGACTTGCAGAAGACACAGTATAAGTTCTTAGGTGTCTGCACGTACTTCTGAAGTAGGGGGCACCGGTGAGGTAGGTGTCCTCTTGTTTTGCATATTTCACACCACGGTCCGTGGGTCTGTGGTAAGGGGTTAGGAGCCCTAGTTGCTATATATTCTACAAAGACTGGACAATTATCTTTAGTATGGCCTTGTGCTTTACACTTTACGCACCATATGTCTTGCGCAACCTCTTTCCCTTTCTTAAGGTCATGCATCTGTATCATGAGATTAGCCAACTGGTTTTGCAGATTTGTCATACCTGTGCTGGTTTCAGCTAGAGGTGAAGCCTCTAGTTTCATCGCCATCTCCAACGTGTCGTCCTGCATCTGGAGTTTCTACTGCATTAATGGTAGTCTGATGTGAGGGAGCAGTGCTGCAATAAACCATTCCTTATGCTGCTCCGGTGCAAACTCAAAGCTGACTTGGTCTATAAGGGCTTTAAATTTCTGATCGAAGTCCCACACTGACTCTGTAGGTAACTGTTTGATTTCTTTGAGCTCTGTAATGCACTGTGACTCAGACTTAGGTTTCTTAAACTATTTAATCATGGCGGTCCTGACCTGGACAAGTGTTCTGGGTACCGCTGTGGTGTACTTCATATACCATGTTAAGGCTTGTTCTCTCAGTGTGGTGACCAACTGTACAAGTTTACTATTATCATCATTGATTGCTTTAATGGTCCACATGGATTCACATAGAAACCAATGCTGCTCTGGGTCCTCTACCCCTGTACCCTTAAATATAGGTAGCTTCACATCATCCCCCATTCTATTTCTACATGGTGGATGTTGATTTGCTGTGTTACTACCACTCGGTGATGTAGGTGGAGGTGATGTAGCGGTAGTATGTACTGTCTGGGAGCTACTAGATGGAGTTCCTACGGGATTTTTCTGAGTCCCGATCTGTTTCTGTGGGGTATAAGGGTGGTAAGGGATACCCCCTTTTGTTCTTTCTGTGGTACTATGACTCTATTGTCTAGTATTATCTGAACTGTCTTCAAATATGGGAGAGCTGAAATCTACTTTGTATTTCTTTCCACTACGTGTACGTCCAATGGCATCAAAATCACTTTCAAACTCTTGTGACATTACTATATTTACTTATTCATCTGAAACTAGATCCATTGTTCCTTTTTCATGTAATAACATCTTAATGGACAAATTTAAAGATTTTAGGTACTTACCGCGATATCCCTTGAAGAAGTACCGCTCAGCCTCGCTGAAGCTTTTTCTCTGTTCAACTGCAAACTCTGTGACGAATCCTTCTAGCACACTCGCAAGCCAGAAGTCTACTGTACTCGTAATGGGATTATCAAGGTTCTTCATAGTCTGAATCAGCTCTGGTGTCCAGACAATGTTTCTTTTCTTCTTGAATATGCTCGTATCAATCAACTTTGATAACCAGTCGTAAAGCTCATTTCCAAAGGTCGCAAAAAATATCGCATGCAGGTCTGTAACGATATGTTTTTGTAACCAGTCCTCTGTACTCAGTCTACGAATCTTGTTCTCATGTTCGGCAAACTATTTCTCCTTAGACCAAACCCACTCGTTGAGTTCGTCTCTAGTAGGACGCCACCAGAACATCAGTGCTCAGTTTGTTCAAAACCGACAACAGAACCATTTGTTGGTTTGCTGGGCAGACCCAGGTTTACTATAATGTACCAAAAACACCCCTAGCTCACTGGCCCTTTCGGCAACAGACCACGGAGCAGCCTGAAGTCTCACCCGAAGTGATCCTAATGGGTTTTCCAAAGACTCAAGTGTCTCGACCAGGTTCTGTATGGCGTCCTGTGTGCATCTCGCAGCTCTTCTTAGCCCGCGATATGTCTCTCTCCTCTCTGCGATGCGCAGTTTACTTTTACTCGTGATGAATCTAACCTTTATCGCATCGCCGCGCCCTGGGCGACACATAACTCTCTCCTACGCTCGATCCTCAACCTACGGCACCACGCACCACAGCTCCTCTGTTGGTGCGATATCGCCTCCCTGCGATATCCTACCGTCGTGACTCAGCGTACTTATGTTCAACTTACAGAACTCAACACACAAGGCCGTTTTACACTGTGACTCTTAACTATCTTGAGTGAAACTTAGACAAACTCTTATACATAATACTTAAAGACTTAACTTGCATTTATCCTTTTAATATGCTGTGAACTGAATAACACATACATACATTTACTGTAAGCAAAGTTCATGTAATGAGTGACATATACAGAAAGTAAATACAATCACATGAATCAATCACATAACAATCTGATTTTACGTGGTTCACTTCCAGGGTAGAAGCTACGTCCATAGAACTGTGTTTCTATATTATAACTTGAGAGAGGTACACAGTTCTACTGCACCGCATATGCAGCTAGAGATCTTCTGGGTAACTCCACACACACCCTGGAGCCCTTCTCTCTTAGATCTCTTCTCTATATTGCCTTCTTACAATATACTCTCACTCTCTCTCTCTCTCTCTTTTTCAATCCCTGCGGATTGTTACAATACAAAATACAGTGAGCTAACAGACTACTGGACTCTCAGACTCCCTGATGTCTAGCTCCAGAAGGATTGACTAGATAACCTTTTAAAATACAAAATATATCCCTTTATAGGTGGCCTGAAGGTCTCGCCATGACAACACTGTGGGCCTGTCCCAACAATAACCCAAAAACCTAACTAGTGACAGTCGGCATATCTGTACTTGGGGTAGCCGCTTTCCATCACACCACTACTCTCTGCAGTCTTCCATGCTTCCTAGCGCTGACCATGGGTACTATGCACCGCTTCCCGTCTTCTATCCTTCATCTTCAATACCTCCTCGTCGCTCCTTTTCCTTTATGAGGGTAGCTGAGCCCTCCTGTCTTCGCTGTTGCCTTCAATGCAGTGGTTGATCTCTCTCTTCTCGGCCGCTCAGGTACTGTCGTCTTTCTTGACTTCTCTGTCCCAACAGTCACGATTTCTGGCTCTGCTCTGTAGCTAGAAACATGCTACGGTGTCATAGCTTTACCTTATCTCTTCGTCTTCGCCAAACTGTCTATCCGCCAAAATGGCAGCTTCTCCTGTAGCTGCGGGACTCTGCTCCAACAACAAGTGAGGCATCAGGTAATGCATTGACCATGGAGAGCAGGGGAAGACAAAGGGAGAGAAGAAATATCCCTATTAATTGAAGCAAGTATAAAAAGGGAAAATTCAAGTCTACTTAGAAAGATAGAGTGCTAGAACTGCGGTAAGAGAGGACATCTAAAGAAAGACTACAGAGCTCCAAAGAAGAAAGAAGACATGAAACAAGAGACTACTCGGGAAGCTAATGTAACAGGTTATGTGTTACAATATGCTTTGATTCTTGCATTAGATAATACTAGTTATTACTGGGTTGTAGATTTACGGGCTTCATGTCATGCTACACACCAAAGGAAAATTTTCATGATTATGTTCGAGGTGATTTTGGACATGTTTTATTGGGGGATGATGAACCATGTAAAATTGTTGGAATGGGTAAGGTAAATATTAAGTTAAATATGGAAATGAATGGATGCTAAAATATGTAAGGCATATTCCTGATATGAAAATAAATCTGATCTAAACAGGGCAGTCGGGAGATAGACGTTGTTTGTCTACATTTTAAAAAATGTGGTGGAAGATCACTAAAGGAGAACTGACAATATCAAAAGGAGATAGGATATGTACCTTGCATTTATGTCCTCATAATACTGATTATTACATCTCTGTAGCTTCCATAGAAACATGTAGAACATTATGGAATCATAGGATTGGCCACATGAGTGAGAAGGGGATGTAGATTCTCCACTCAAGGAAATTGGTTCTAGATTTGAAGCATGTAAGTTTGGAATTATGTGAGAACTGTGTTTATGGAAAACAAAAGAGAGTTAGATTTCTCAGGGTTGGGAAACAAAAGAAGAGTCAAAAGTTAGAGCTTGTACATATAGTGTATGGGGACCAAATCAGGTACAATATCTTGGTGGCTCTCATTATTATGTTATTTTTATTGATGATGCAACTAGAAAAACTTGGGTTTATTGTATTAGACATAAATTTGATGTGTGCAACTACTTTTAAGAAGTGGAAAGATTTGGTTGAGAATGAGATAGGGAAAATATTGAAGTATCTCATATATGATAATGGAGGTGAATAATGCAGTAAGGAGTTTTATAGTTATTGTTCATACCATGGGATTCGTAGAGAGTAGATAGTCCCAGGAACACTTCAATAAAATGGTGTGCCAGAAAGGATGAATATGACGATCATGGAGTGTGCATCAAGGTGTATGAGATTTCATGCATGTTTGTCCTTACAGTTTTGGGTTGATGCTATATATATTTTTATTTATTTAATAAAAAAAGGGCCTTCAAGTGCTTTGGATGGTTTGATTCCAGAGGAGGCATGGACAGGTAAAAAGGTAAACTACTCATTTCTGAGAACTTTTGGTTGTGAAGCATTTGACCATATTGATAAAGAAAATATAACAAATCTTGAGGATAAATACAAGAAATGCACCTTTATTGGATACCAGGTTGATGATTTTGGTAATTGCTTATGTGATTATGAAAATAAAAAATCATTAGGAGTAGAGATGTGGTATTCAATGAAAATTTTATGTACAAAGATCAGTTGCAGGGAAAAAAAGAGGAAAATGAAAACACAAAGTACATAGTGCTTGATGACTTCAAAGAAAATGAAATTCCAAAGGTGTCAGAAAATAAAGAAATGCAATAGGTACCTCAAACTCCTGAAAGTGTATGAATATATACTAGGTTAAGTAGACCCCCTGAACGATTCTCTCCTTCACTATATTATTTATTGCTTACTAATTCTGGTGAACTAGAATGTTATGAAGAAGCAATGTAGGTGGAAACTAGAAATAAGTGGGAGCAAGGCATGAATGAGGAGATTGACTCATTGTTAAGAAACTAGACTTGGGATTTGGTTAAGTTTCCCGTAGTTAAAAGAGCACTTCAGAATAAATGAGTTTATAGGTTGAAGGAAGAAGAAAGAAGAAATAAGCAATACAAGGATAGGCTTGTTATAAAGGGGTTTGCACAAATGAAAGGTATATATTTTGATGAAATATTTTCTCCTATTGTTAAAATGGATTCAATTAGAATTATTTTAAGTCTAGTGGTGGTAGAAGATTTGCATCTTGAACAATTAGATGTAAAAATGACCTTTCTCCATGTGGATTTGGAGCAAGATATTTATATGCAGCAACCACAAGGGTATGAGGTCAAAGGGAAGGAGATTTTGGTTTCCAGGTTTAAGAAGAGCTTGTATGGCCTAAAACAAGCTCCAAGACAGTGGATTTGAAATTTGATAAGTTGATGATAAAACAGAGTTATTGTAGATGTCATTCTGGCCACTTTTTTTTATTTCAAGAGGCTAGATAATGAATATATATTATCTTGTTATTGTATGTGGATGACATGCTTATTGTAGGGTATAACATGCATGATATACATGTGCTCAAAAGGAAAATAGCTAAATCATTTGCAATGAAGGATTTGGGTGCTGCAAAGCAAATAATTGGTATGAGAATAACAAGATACACAAAAAATTCACAAATTGACATTGTATCAGGGTGAGTACATAAAAAATGTCTTGGATACGTTTAGAATGTAGAATGAAAAACCAATTAGTACACCTTGCGGCTAGCCATTTAAGACTAAGTAAGGAGATGTGTCCAAAGACACAGGAAGAGATATAATACATGTCCAAGGTTCCCTATGCATCAATAGTTGGAATCTTGATGTATTCCATGGTGTGAACAATAATAGATATTGCACATGCAGTGGGAGTTGTGAGTAGGTATATGAAAAATCTAGGTAAATAACATTGGAGGGAAGTACAATGGATTTTCAGGTATTTGAGAGGTACCACTTCTCATGCATTATGTTTTGTAGGTTCAAACACTATTCTGCCGGGGTATGTTGATGTAGATATGGTAGGTCATAAATACAATAGGATGAGCACCATATGGTATGTTTTTACTCTAGGTGGAACAACAATAAGTTGTATTTCGAACCTACAAAAGGTTGTTGCACTTTCAATGATTGAAGCAGAGTATGTTGCTACTATAAACACTAGTAAAGAGATGATTTGGTTGTAGATGTTCATGGAGGAATTGGGTAAGAAGCAGGAGAATAAAAGGTTATATAGTGACAACCATAGTTCTATTCATCTTGCAAACAAATCAACCTTCCATTCCAAGACTAAACATATAGAACTCAAGTACCATTTCATAAGATTTGTTCTGGAAGATTAAGTATTGAAGTTGGAAAATATACACACTAGCTAGAATCTTGCATACATGTTGACAAAGGTAGTAACTAGAGAGAAACTGAATTCCTACTCAGTTTCTATTGGCCTTCAAGTGTGAAGGTGAATATGAGAAATTTTCTAGGTCCAATGTTTAAAGAATAGTCCAGTATGTGCGATAGTGGTGGAGTGTTGTGATCATTCTCAAAGTGGGAGGTTGTTGATCTTTGATATTATCGATTCAAAGATGTTATTGTTAAGGCGTGTTTATACCCTAGTTTTATTGTACACTCATTGCAGTAGGGGGGTGTGGGTGGACATTGTCCCCTTGTGGGGGTCTTGGGGTTATCGTCCCTCTTGACAAGGGTTCAGGGGTGAATCCCATAAAAGAAATTATTTGGGATGTTTGTTGTCCAACAGTTTACGGTCCCATGGTATTAGGTGACCCGTTGTATTTTCCCATGATAATTTCCCTATAAAATGAAAGCATTGTAATATGACTATGTAAGGTATTGTAGCATTGTAAAACCATCTCCGTGATTGTGTGAGAGAGACTGTGACAGAGTGAAGAGGAAGTGCAATAGGTTGGATACAGGTTGTATCCCTTCATTTTGATGGATGGTATAATAATAAAAAGGACTGGAAATTTCTGTATGGATGTATCCCATCTTAGGTGAACCATGTTATATTGGTGTCTCTTTTGTAATGTGTTAGTGTGTTTTATATTTGCATCTTGTTTATTTTTTTGCTCTGTGATTCAACTTTTCTAACAAGTTCATAATTGAGTGTAGACTATAGAAGTTAGGTATGGTGAAGTGATAATGGCCACAATCAACATATGATATGTAACAAGAAATCATCTCTAGTTGCAATACCTCAAAAACAAAAAGACTAACTAAAATTCCATGAATCATTCATATCAAACTTCAGAACATGTCTTAGTGAATTAATTGAGTATTGATTACTTGTACTTGTATCTTGAATTCCAATTTGATAATAGTTTGATATTCACAAATTCCATAGGCATTGAATACCCTAACCATTTAAAAATATTCCAAATCATGCAACAATATTCTCTTTTGTCATAAGAGTGCTCATTAACATATTATAATATATGCTAAATAGGTCTAGGTATTTCCTGTAGCTGCACTGTCTGTGAAATCTATTCCTTGCAAATATGGATTTAGGAGGTGCGTTTACTTTCTACAATCCTAATTTTCTTTCCATCATTTTCCTTTATATAGTAGCTAGTCCAGTAACAACGAGAGTAGTGATCAATGGAAAAGGAAATGACATAAATCATGAAGAGGATTTCCTCTTGAAAACAAGGTCCCCATTAGCATGACTAGTGTTCGAGTGCATGGATCATTGCCAAGAGTGATTGAGCTAGACTTTGATTTATGAGGTGTGGTTTTCCATAGTGATATTTTATTTCCTTGATAGTGATGCAATTTCCTTTACAAAAAATCATATTAGAAAAACTAGTAAAAGTAAAGAACCTAGAGCCTACATATGCAATACACAACATCTTGCAAGTTCTCCATGTCCTCCAGTTCACAAATTAATGCAAGAACTCTTTGATTATTCTAGTTGCATAATAGTGAGGTAATTAAATAGCCTGTCACAACCCTTTTGTTAGTGTCATGCCCTAAATACCATAGGTAGTGGAATAGATTGTTACTGAATGTTTAAGGGCCACATTTATTAAATAAGGTCCCATGAGGTAGTAGAGTGTGCAATAAATAAAAGAAAGTTTCTATATTAAACAAGCTCTATTATTTAGTAGTTTATATGTCATTAATGAAGTTCCACAAAGTGGTTAGGGGTTGGTATATTAGAAACTATATATAGTAGTAGAAACTATGTAACTAGTTATCAAGTGAATATTATTGTGTTTGGATCTCCACTCATGATCTCTTTCCTCCCTAAAGAGGAAAGTGAATTTTACATCCATATTTGAATATAAATAAAAGTTTTCTTACTATTGTTATTTTCCAATTCTAGATATATTTGTTTTCTTTTCATCTATATTTTTTTTAATTTTCTTTCTATATCTATATTCCATATATTTTTGTTTGAATATTCGATTTCATCTAACAAGGAACACCAAAATTTCTATTAAATAAATTGTGCCAACATGTGCTCCAATTTTAGAAAAAAAAAGGCTAGAGATGTGTTCCAATGCCTTGAAATAACAAAAAGATCTATGATTTAGTGGGTAAATCCATGGTTGGGAAAAATGCATAGAAAATACAAGAGGCATCATCTAATTGTACACCCTTGTAACTTTTGTTGTTACTCTTCAACTAGTATTGCATCAAATAGAACCTATGTATGTAATTGTAATATCCCTAATTTGAAACAATTACTCCGTTTTGGCCAATTTTCGAACCTTAGACTAGTGAAACCCAAATGCTCCCAAATGCTCCGAAATGATTTTGAATTCTATATGGAATGGATTGAGGTGTCTTAGTACACCCTAATTCATCTAATAAACACCTACACACTTAATGGATACATACATGGCTTGCATTTATTAAGAGGGAGTGAGAGAGGAAAATACTAGGGAAATCATTGTTAACCCCCCCAACTAGTATTGGACCTTTTTGGATTCCCAAACATTATACGAACTTCCCTGATTTCTGAAACGAGACTTTTAATGGATTAAGGAACTCATTAAAAACCAAAATTTAGCATTCATTGAGATCAATAAATGGTTATTACACCCTTCAAACACATAGTGGTAAAAAATAGAAATTGCTCGGAAAATTGTGAACACAGAGCATGGAATTTGCTGCATAAACTCTAATTAGATGCCCAAGGGGATTTCACATTCTAAACTGATCATAAAAAATACATCATAGGATTCTATAAAATATACAAAAACTATGAGAAATACTGATATAAAATAGATGCAAAACTACTCCAAAAATATCATATGAAAGTAGAGGGGAAAGTAGCTCAAATTGATGGTTTGCTTGGACTGTTTACATAAGAGACATGAAATTTAAAGTGTAACATCCCTAACCCTCCGAACGATGAAGAGGATGCTACAGTGTCATTAACCATCTGGGAAACTAGCCCCATGAACATGAAGATACATAAAAATTGAATAAAATGCTTTGAACTAGAACATGCACAGATACATAATCATTTACATACACAACGGAAGAAAACATAAATTCATTCAAGCATTCAACATGTTCATCATCATTCATTAAACAATAAATATATAAATGCAGAGACAAAATGGTCCAGAATACTTAACTTATAAAGAACTCGTCCCGCAACCAGCTACGTTGTTGCAACGTTCCACCCAACCATAGGCCAGCGTGATCCTTAAGCTCTCAGCATGACTACCACCCCATAGCTGGGCATGATTCCCCAAAGAATAAGGAACATGCATGCTTACACATAGCCAAGGACACACAATTCACAGCCAAGCCAACACAGTTGGGTTTATTAGGCCATCAACAAACCCGCCAAGCCAACACAATTGGGTTTATCAGGCCATCATGGAGCTGGGAAAGGATAAATGCTAAGATGGTGAGCTCATTGAAGAGCTAAGGATACCTACACCATAACTATCCTGACTTCTAGGAAACCCACACACACCCAACACAAGGAAATTAGTCCCTTCTCTGCTACATAGTCCCTCAGGCCCTGACCTGCCTTCCAGTGCTATTCAGGGGTTATGGAGAAGAAAGCCAGCCCTCTAGCTCTGTCTGTGTGGCTCCAAAACACACCAAGTTTGTCAAGAAAACCAAGCCCTCATCCCCACTCCATCACAGTCCGAAGACCAATCACTGCATACACATAACCAAACAAGCTACTCACAGCTTGGATAGGGGAAAGCAACTCTTGAGTCATTATTAGCCCTATCATGGCCAAAATGACTCCATAACAACCTAGAATAGCCCAAACATAACAGAAAACATGGCCCACAAAATGTGGGGAAACAAAAGCCCCCATTCTCAATCAGTGAAGTAACTAGGAATTTACACAATCGACAATGGAGGAAGTAAACAGGCCCTCAACCCGTGCTTGAGAAAGAACATACACACCAACCACATTCGTAGGGAAAAAATACATGCATGTAGCCCAGAACGCTAATGGCCAAATTGGCATCCCCTTGCTCCCTGCGTGAGGAACCATGATGGAGAAGCCCAAACGGTGCATGAGGAGGAAGAACGTCTCTGCATGAGATGAACAAGCTTGGGAGAGTGGAAGAATGTCCCATGCAGTCATGGAGCGAATGGAATAATGGAGGATCCGGTAGAGTGATGGGGTAGTGGTTTCTTGTCATCGTGAGGGTCAACCTGCTGGTGGAGTGTGCGTGTGGGCAAGGAATGACAGTCCTGCCACACTCCACTCCCTAGCAATAACTGCCCCAACTAATCAACAAAACTTTTAATGTGGTAGTTGGATGAAACAAGGGAAGGTGAACAAGTTAAAAAGGGTGGATGACACATGGCTTTTACCCTATGGGCTCAAGTTTTAACAATTCCCCCTCCCTATCCTGAGGAATATCATGCCCTTTTCAATATGGTTGCAGTGACATAGCTGGTTGGGGTTTATTTAATTAAAAAGCATATTTACATGATGCCAACTAATATGTGCCGTATACCACGATATATCATCGGCAACGATTCCAATCGCTGGAAAATAACAAAACCAAATCAATGGTGGGGATTTTTCCTTTAGCTCCCACCATGATTCATTACAATATATACATCATGTACATTTAATGCAACGAGGTGAAAACCATGGTGTTACAATCCCCTCCCCCTTCAATATCACTGTCCTCCGTGCTTTACAAAATTTGAACAAAATGCTACACTGGTATCGCCTCAGTGTTCCATAGAATTGAACAAAATGGATGTGCCAATCGCATGGCATCCTCCAGCTCCCACGTAGCCTCTTCAGGTACGTAGTGCTCCCATTGCACCTTTACTTTCCCTATGGCTCGGTTCTGGAGCATTGTGACCTTCCTGTCGAGGATGCGCATTGGCTCGGTTCGGAATTCTCCCTCGGGTTCCACCTGAATCACATCCCAATTTATCACATGGTTAGGATCATGTACATATTTATTAAGCAAAGAAACATGAAAAACATTATGAGCTGTAGTGCTAGAAGGAAATGCAATTCTATATGCAACTTGCCCTATTCTTTCAAGCACTTCAAATGGCCCACAATATCTTGGTGACAAATTGGCACAACTTCCAAGTTTCAAGGAAATCTTCCTTTCCCTCACTCTGAGGTAAACATGATCCCCAAAATTGAAGTCCCTGTTCACCCTATGCTTATCTGCATAGATTTTTTGTCTGTCCTATGCTGCTTTCAGATTCTGCTTGATCTTTACATCCTCTTGCTCCATTTCCTTGAGCAATTCTGGTCCAAGCACAACCCTGTTCACTGGATTATCCCGAGTCACAGGTGTCCTACACCTTCTTCCATACAAAGATTCATACGGACTCATCCCCAAGGATTCCTGCTGTCCATTTTTATAAGCAAACTCTACCAAGTGTAGGTAATCTTCCCACTTAGTTGGTTTATCCATCACATACATGCGAAGCATATATTCAAGCACCTGATTAACTCTCTTTGTCTACCCATCTGTCTGAGGATGGTATGCAGTGTCGAAGTTTAGCTTTGTAACCAAATTTTCTAACAACCCCTTCCAAAAATTGGAAGTGAACTTGACATCTCTGTCAGAGACTATTGCCTTAGGAAATCCATGCAATTTGTAAATCTCCCTCATGAATATCTTTGCAATGTCATCAGTCTTATGCGTAGACTTCACCGGTATAAAATGTGCTGCCTTTGTCAACTTGTCTACCACAACCATGATGGAATCATGCTGTCTCCAAGTCATTGGCAATCCTGTAATAAAATCCATGGAAATAACTTCCCATTTCCATTCTGGAACTGACAAAGGCTGCAACAAACCTGCTGGGTGTTGATGCTCAACCTTTACTTGCTGACACTTCATGCACCTTGAAATGTATTCAGCCATGTCCTTTTTCATTCTTGGCCAAAAGTACTGTTTTCTGGCGGTAGCAATCGTCTTCTGGTATTCTGGGTGACCAGAATACGGAGTTTGATGGATTTCATCCATAAAAACCCTCCTAAAATCTGCTACATTTGGAATATAAATTCTACCTTTGTAAGTAAGAAGCCCATCTTCTTCCAATTTATATCCCTCGTACCTCTTCTCAAGACTTTGCTGCTGCAATTTTTCTTTTACCAGCTCATACAATTCATCTTCGGCAGTACGATTAACAATCTGCTGCCTCAAATCTGATTGGAAAATACAAAGGGATGCCACATGCATGTCCTACACCCTCTTGCTGAGTGCATCAGCTACCTTATTCTCTTTTCCCTTTATGTGCTTGATATCAAATTCAAACTCACATAAAAACTCTAGCCATCTCGCTTGCCTAGCGTTCAGAGTAGGCTGATCAAATAGATACTTCAGACCACAATGGTTTGTTTTGAGCTCAAATATTCTACCGATCAAGTAATGCCTCCACATCTTGAGAGCATGTACTATGGATGCAAACTCTAGATCATGAGTGGCATATTTATTCTCATGCTCCTTCAACTTTATTGACTCATAACATATCACGTGGTTGTCTTGCATAAGGACTCCTCCAAGCCCTTGTTCGCATGCATTGGTACACAACACAAAATCTTTCTCTGGATCTGCAAATTTCAATACTGGTGCACTGGTGAGAAGATTCTTCAACCACTGGAAGCTTTCTTCACACCTTGATGTCCATTCAAAATTTATCCCCTTATTTTGCAAAGAAGTGATGGCATGTGCAACCCTGGAGAATCCTTCAATGAATCTCCTGTAGTATCCTGCAAGTCCCATAAAAGATCTTACATTTGTCACATTTCTTGGAGTAGGCCAATTCATAATGGCCTCAATCTTTTTAGG
This sequence comes from Pseudotsuga menziesii, assembly GCA_001517045.1. Taxonomy (NCBI): domain Eukaryota; kingdom Viridiplantae; phylum Streptophyta; class Pinopsida; order Pinales; family Pinaceae; genus Pseudotsuga; species Pseudotsuga menziesii. Next base: position 234,741 of record LPNX011215773.1, on the reverse strand, counting down.
GTCCACAGATATACCCTCCTTAGAGATAATGTGACCCAAATACTGAATTCTGTCTCTATAGAAGTCACACTTGCTCAACTTTGCATACAGTTGATGCTCCTTGAGCAATTGCAATGTCAACCTCAAATTCTCTTCATGTTCTTCCTCATTCTTAGAATACACAAGAATGTCATCAAGGAAAACAAGAACAAACTTGTCCAAATACCTGCTGAAGACACTATTCACAAGGCACATAAATGTAGCTGGTGCATTTGTGAGACCAAATGGTACCACTACAAACTCATAATGTCCATACCTTGTTATTAAGGTTTTCTTATGAATGTATTCATCCTCGATTATCACTTGATGATAACCAGACCTCAAGTCAATCTTGGAAAATACCTTTGCTCCTCTCATTTGATCAAAGAGGTCATCGATCCTAGACAAAGGATATTTATTCTTCACAGTAACCTTGTTCAACTGTCTGTAATCAATACACAACTTGAGTGTACCATCTTTCTTCTTTACAAACAGAACTGGTGCTCCCCAAGGAGACACACTCGGCCTGATATACTTCTTTTCCAACAACTCTTGCAGTTGCATCTTCAACTCTAGCATCTTCGATGTAATCATCTTGTAGGGTGCCTTGGACATTGGTGTTTCTCCTGGCACAAGTTCAATTGTGAAATCATTGTCCCTCTTTGGAGGAAGCCCTGAGATATCATCAGGAAACACATCTTTGAATTCGTGTAACACCTGGTAGTCCTCCAACCTAGGAGTTTCATCCCCTGTTGGCTCCAAAATACGAGCTGCATACAAATGGAAACCTTTCCTACAGAACTTCTTCAACTACATTGCTGAAACCTGCCATACTAAAATCACCTTTGGAATACCTCTCACAACTACTGGGTTCCCTTCTTCATTCATGCATTCAAAAGTTTTGTTATAACAGTCAAGCTTTACCCTGTGAGCTTCTAACCAATCCATTCCAATTAGAACATCATAGGAACAAAGTGGTAGAACATTCAGATCTACACAAGTGATCAATCCATTCATAACCAATGGACATTTCGCTACCACTTCACTAAATGTTCTCTTAGTTCCAGTGGCTAGCTGAACTAACCAATATTTTCTATGCTTTACTTTCTTAAAAGCACAAATCTCCAATACTCAAGGAGTAATGTAACTGTGAGTAGAACTAGGGTCAATCAAAATAGAAACAGATTGCTCAACAATCTTACCTGCAAATTCAACCACAGTTGACCAGTGATTTGCCTGGCGATCCTACAGTGCTGCATAAATCCTAGGGACTGCCCTTGCTACTTGATCCACTGTTTCTGCTTCTTGAATGTTGTAAGCTAGCCTTGCACTTTCATTCTTGAGTGGACAATCTCTGCACATGTGGGGTCCTTTACATTTCCAAAATTGGAGTGGTCCACCATTCTGTTGTGGATCTTCAGGATTTTCTCATGTCACTCCAACTATCTTACTCGCAGCTTGGGATGGCTGCTTCTGTCGATTCCTGAAGTTAGAAGGTTTGAAACCTTTCTTTATTTGGTCAAACTTCTTATTCTTCTTGTCCTTCCATGCCTTATGGTAATCAGGTTTACCTTTGCTTTGCTCATAGCAATACTTATCCTTCCTTATTGCTTCTTCAAGAGTTCTAGGTTCGTAAAACTCAATTCTATCTTTGTAAGACTGAGGCAATCCACTCAGAAAATGTTGGACTTTCACTTTTTCATCTCTGATGTACTGGACATACCTCAGTAATTCCAAGAACTTATTTGCATACTCTTCCATGGTCTGCTGACCCAATCTTAGCTCATGGAACTCCTTAATATTGTCATCATAATACCTGTCAGAGAGGTATTTCTGCTTGAAATACTTCTTGAATTGTTTCCACTTTAGTCTCCTTTCACTGATCCTCTTTACTTGCTTGAAGTGTTCCCACCAAATGTATGCCCTTCCATTCAGATTGAATATGGCATCTCTTGCCTTCATGTTTCCCAAATAATCCTGAACTTGGAAGTACTTCTTTATCCCAAGAAGCCAAGCTTCATCCTCTTGTACAGTATTTACCTCACCATCAAATGTAGGAGGTTTAGCCTTCTTAAATTCATCCTGAGAGCGATCCCTATGGTGTCTCTTTCTCTTTCTTTTACAAGAATAAGAACTTGAATCCCCGCTGGATTCTTCGGAGTTAGATGACCCACTAGAAGTCCTTCTCCTTCTCCTAGTACTGCTCTTACTGAATTTCGGTCTTGTTGTACCCCATCTAGAGTCTATATTTCTTTGCAAGTTTGTCAAGCTCTGCACCATAGCAGCATTCAACTGATGCTGCTCTTCCTGGGATTTGATCAAGCTTCTCATGGTGGCTGCAACATCTGACGACATCTCTTGGAATCTCCTTCCATTAGACTCTATGTCATCATTTCCATTACGGACATTTTCTCCCATGGCATCTATCGCACACTCATAAGAATCCCAAGCATAATATCCATCATGGGTCCTCATAACTGAACCACCACTTACTTACCCAACTACACCACCTGGAATACTGCCCTTGAAGGTGTCTATGATTCTGCAAACGTGTTAGTAAAACAACTGTTAGGTGCATACATTGATATAAATCAAAACTACTTACCTTCTCTTGGAAAAATCATAGAATAATAATTTTGCTCAAACACAAAATTTTCTTCCTTCATCGCCTTGTAATCCACTGACAATCTGCTGAGAAATCCACTGAAAAAAAATCGCTGAGAAATCCCTCTGGAAAAACCTAAAATTATATTTTTTCCCAATCGAATCTCTTCCCCACTAATTCTCCGACACCTCGGTGATCCAAATAACAATTTTCTTCTGGTGCTCATCGGCGGCCCTAACAACTAACATTTTTCAGTGTATCAAATCCTCGGTCGTTTAAGTTCCCAGACCATTTATCGGCGATGCCAAGGACTGTTGTGTGTGTCGGCGATTGGAATGTTAATCACCATAGCATGCAGTATCGACGATAGGAATCGTTATCTCCTACGACATCGGCGAGGAAACTAACTCTATAACGCTGCATCGATGGTTAGAACCACTATTCATTGGGTGGATAGTTCTCTAGGCGGCTGCAACGGTGGGCAGGAAATCATTTGTGGGTTTCATGGACCATAACACCCATCGACGGATTGGAGCTCTAAACACTATGCATCGGTGCTTTAAAACGAAACGTTTCCACTGCGTCGGCGACCGAAGCATCAACGGTTGAACTTCTAGTCGTTGGAATGCTAATCCACATGGCAGCCGCAACAGCGGAATCCCAAACAACTAAAATTTTTCGACGTGTCGGTTGTCCGTCCCACTAACCTTCTCCGTCGTATCGGTGATCCAATCCACTAAACTTGTCCTTTCTTCCGCCGACATATTGACACCTTCATCATCTAATCATTGTCGATCCAATCAACTAATCTTCGTCGATAGCCGATGGCCTCATCACTTATAAATTTTTTTCGAAATTTTTTTTCTTCATCTTCTTCTTGCGACGCTCCATCAGCTATTTCATTAACTATTTTCCACCGACACTGCGGCTACTCCATTAACTAAATTTCACCGACGTTCGCTGCTGCATCGGCTCCTCAAACAACTAATTTTCTCTGACGGTGGTGACGTTTCAGCGACTCCATCATCTAATCATCGACGATCCAATCAACTGATCTTCACTGACCGCCGATAGTCGATATCATATGTTCTTTCAACTAAATTGAGTCGGCGTTTCAGCGGTCTTCGGTTGATCTCTGCCGAAACTATGGCTCCCACATCCACTATTCTCCGCCGAAACTACAGCTCCCACATCCAGTATTCTTCGCCGATGGCCGACGACCACTTAGAAAATTTTCTGCAAATTTTCTTTCGACTATCCTCCATCAGGTGGGCTTTTTCCTAGCTCTCCACTGCATCGGAAGAGCTTCCCACTAAGTTTTCCGATGAGCCGACAGTTCTGGCACTTAGAAAAATTTTGTGGAAGTTTTCTGTCATAAATTTCTGATCTCTACTGGGTAGAAGGAAACCTGCCTATTCTAGCTGATCTTTCATGGCCCATTTAGGCCCATGCTATAACTTTGGCTCTGATACCACTCTGTAACATCCCCGACCCTCCGACTGGTGAAGAGGACGCTATGGTGTCATTAACCATCTGGGAAACTAGCCCCATGAACATGAAGATACATAAAAATTGAATAAAATGCTTTGAACTAGAACATGCACGGATACATAATCATTTACATACACATCGGAAGCAAACATGCATTCATTCAAGCATTCAACATGTTCATCATCATTCATTAAATAATAAATATATAAATGCAGAGACGAAATGGTACAGAAACTTATCTTATAAAGAAATTGTCCCACAACCAGTTACGTCGCTGCAACGTTCCACCCAACCACAGGCCAGCATGCTCCTTAATCTCTCAGCAACACTGCCACCCCCGATATGGGCATGATTCCCCAAGGAATAAGGAACATGAAGGCTTACACATAGCCAAGGATACACAATTCACAGCCAAGCCAACACAGTTGGGTTTATCAGGCCATCAACAAACCAGCCAAGCCAACACAGTTAGGTTTATCAGGCCATCAAGGAGCTGGGAAAGGCTAAATTCTAAGCTAGTGATCTCATTGAAGAGCTAAGGATACCTACACCAGAACTATCCTAACCTCTAGGACACCCACACACACCCAACAAAAGGAAATCAGTCCCTTCTCTGCTACACATTTTCTCAGGCCCTGACCTCCCTTTCAGTGCTATTCAGGGGTTGTGGAGAAGAAATCCATCCCTCTAGCTCTGTCTGTGTGGCTCCCAAACACACCAGGTTTGTCAAGCAAACCAAGCCCTCATCTCCACTCCAACACAGTCCGAAGACCAACCACTGCATACATGCAACCAAACAAGCTATTCATAGCTTGGATAGGGGAAAGCAACTCCTAAGTCCTTCTTGGTTCTATCATGGCCAAAACGACTCCATAACAACCTACAATAGCCCAAACGTAACAACAAACATGGCCCACAAAATGTGGGGAAACAACAGCCCTTGGTCTCAATCAGTGAAGTAATGGGGAATTTACATAGTCGGCAATGGAGGAAGTAAACAAAACCTCAACCCGTGCCTGAGAAAGAACATACACATCGACCACATCCATAGGGAAAAAATACATGGCTCCAGCCTAGAACAATAATGGCCAAATTGTCACCCCCTTGCTCTCTGTGTGAGGAACCACGATGGAGAATCCCAAACGGTGCGTGAAGAAGCAGAACGTCTCTGCGTGGGATGAACAAGCTTGGGAGAGTGGAAGAATGTCCCATGTAGTCATGGAGCAAATGGAATAATGGAGGATCTATTGGAGTGATGGGGTAGTGGTTTCTTGTCAGCGTGAGGGTCCTGGTGGAGTGTGCGTGTGGGCAAGGACTGACAGTCTTGCCACACTCCACTCCCCAACAATAACTACCCCAACTATTCAGCAGGACTTTTAATGTGGTATTTGGATGAGACAAGGGAAGGTGAATAAGTCAAAAAGGGTGGATGAGACATGGCTTTTCCCCTATGGGCTCAAGTTTTAACAATTCCCCCTCCCTATCCTTAAGAATATCATGCCCTTTTCAATATGGTTGAAGTGACATAGCTGGTTGGGGTTTATTTAATTAAAAAGCATATTTACATGATGCCAACTAATATGTTCTGTATACCATGATATATCATCGGCAACGATTCCAATTTCCGGAACATAACAAAACCAAATTGATGGTGGGGCTTTTGCCTTTAGCTCCACACCATGATTCATTACAATATATACATCATGTACATTTAATGCAACGGGGTCAAAACTGGGGTGTTACATAAATATATTGCTAAATGGTTCTATTAAATAAAGTGATATACATCATATATCATAACCATGGATTCGCAAAATCATCCTCCACAAATTTCATACAACTATGAGTGCGCCATCAACATTAGAAAATGAGCATTGAGAGAAGGTTGTGAGAATATATAGTGGAGAAAGATATGAGAGATGAACTCAAAATGTATAGGGACTTGAACTTGCAACAAAAATAATTCATTAATATCTTATAAGAGCTCTAAATTTCCTCTCCTACAACCAACTTCGACAAGGATCTTTCAACTTTGAAATTGGTTCAATGGTAGGGAAGGTAAATATCCATCATGCAAGGACAAGCAAAATTTCTACCAAATTCAAAAGATGAAAATGAAAAATGACCAAAAGATGACCTAATTCGACTTGATACTCTTTTAATAGCCTCCTTTGGCTCCTCTCCCTCTAAGAAGCTTTGATATCCCTCCTCTTGGTTCATTAACTCGAATTAGTATTAATCTTGGTTGTTACATTAACCAAGTGACATGTCTTGATTTTGATTGATCGCCTTCATGAATTTCAACTTGGAATTATTCATGAAGATTCCTTGTGCCCCACACACCTCAAGTTCCCTCTTAGGGTATATTTTTATCTCTTGCATGTCATAAATTTTATAATAGTTGCAAGAGTATCTGTCATAAGTGTAAGAAGGTGCCATAGGTTTGTCATAGAATCTGTCATTGGCTAAAAATACCCTTGTGACTCTCCACCTTTCCCATGGGAGTTACTTATCCCTACAAATTCGAATTTTGTGGATGTTTCCATGTGTAAAGGAGGAATATTCCCTCATGTGGACTCCACATATCCACTTATGTTCCCCAATTCCAACTAAGACCCCATGCCACTTTATTTTGGAGCAATTAATGATTTTCCTGTAATTTATTGGCCTTTTTTTCACCATCCATTTATAATTTACAATTTCCATGAGAAAGTATAGGCCTTGGGGCTAAATATCAATATTTTAATTTTCCCACATAACCCTTAGGAATTGGATAGACCAACATAATTGTTTATCTAAAAATTATTTGATTGGGGACATTATAGTCCTCCCCACCCAAGATTGGTTTTCCTCAAGCAATTTCAAACATGGATGTTGAAGAACCTACGTTCCTTCCAAAAATTTGCTTCAAACCCATTCCAAAAAGAAATTGAACCTTCATACTTACATTGAGCTTTCCAACTTAACTCCTTCCATTAATCGATGATTAAAATTTCTAGGAACACTTCCTTGCAACATAGAGTTTGAATTTACAAAACAACCAATTTTCCTTAGCTGCAATTTGAGTAATGGAACTCATGTAATGCAATTGTGTGTTTCCAAAAGTAAATATATGTGGATTTTTTGTTATATTGATATGTCTTGTGACATCACCACTCAACACCAAAATATTAATTAAATCCATCATTTTTTTTTTACACAATTAATCTTTACCTCCATATTTTGGAAATGTTTTATGTGACTTTCAACCCTTTTTCTACTATACAATTATTTGAAGTTGCCACTGAGTGGCCAAACTTTGAGTTTTCAAGATTCCAAGAAAATTTTAGAGAGGAACCACCATGCTTGTTGCTGCACTAGTATGATTACAATCACCTTCTCAAGTGGTGACTCATTCTCCAATACTTCTTGCTGCCCCCGAAACTTGAAACCAATGAGACCAAAATGATCCTAGGGTCCCAAACAATCATGATACATGCATGGTGTGAAACGACTAGTATGAAATGCCATGAACACCAAGCATGTGAAAAATGAATCCATCTCTCAAAAGGTCTCCCACATAGGAAAATGGAACATTGCTTTGCAAATAGGAAGTGAAACATAGTGAATGTTGGTTTTCTTTCTCAAACCAACAATCTAATTGTTGTTCCAAGTGAGATGAAACCAAACAATACCAGGATCCCATTGCTTGTATTGCATCCTTCCAAACATCATGAGTGAAAAATATAGATCATCAAAGTACATAACAACATCATACAAATGTACATCACGAAGGTACCTCATCAAAGAATCATGAAAGTGGTTGTACATCCAAGTAAGTAGATCATCATGTTCTCCATACACATAAGCATAAAGTATTATATCAAATATTCTACAATTACACAAGTGAGGATACCATGTCCTATAATTCTTCTCCAAAAGAATATAACATGCATCAAAATAATCATCCACGTGTTCTTTCATCCAAAAAGTGACTGAAGAACCTCCACTAAAATATGAACCAAGTAAGGTGCAAAGAAAATGCAGAGACTTCAAGTGGATCGAATAATCCTCATCAATACACCCATGAATATGTGTATCATCAAGAAATAACAAAGGATGTTGCTTCCAAAATGAATGTGCTTCAATCATATTTCTCTTCACCCAAGTATTGGATGAAGTTCCTCTAACATCAAATGAACTAAGCAAGGAGCAAGGAAAATCATGAGTCTTCAAGTGACTCAATGATCCAGATTTATGTGCAAATGGNACACACACACACACACACACACACACACACACACACACACACACACACACACACACACACACACACACACACACACACACACACCCACACCCACACACACACACATATACACAAATATATGGCATCAAACACAATGATACAGTACACTCAGATTCTATTAAACGGATGAAACAAAACAAACTATAAAACAAAAGCATCTAGAATGGTGGTGGTTGTATCTCTGAGAAGATATGTGGTGGATATGCTCGCTAGTGACAAGATGAATAAAAAAGGAGGCCAAATATCCTTTTATCATAAATCCTTGGAGAGGCAAAAACCATAAAACTAACACTAGGAGATGAATCGTCATAAAGTTTGTGGCAACAAGGTGGTTAGCTGAACAATCAACTTCTCATGGTCAAAATTTTCAATACGATCTCTATTTGGGGTGCTTGATACCCTGTTGGAAAGATATATCTAAGATTTACAAGTTTCAAATGGGTCCAAATGGATGTCATTGTCAATCATATGGCCCCAATAATCTCCAAAAAACTACACTTAGGGCCTCAAAATGGCCTCGAAATATTGGGAGCCAAAAAACCGTAGAAAATTACAAGAAAATTGCCCAAATGGAACATGTTTTTGAGCCAGTGGAATATGTGGGTGGAAACCTGTACCCACATGGATCATTCCTCCCCTATTATGAAGCAATGGTATCCATTACATTGAGTTCCCCCATAAAATAGGGAAACTTATGCTAAACTTGACTCTTAGTGAGACACTTTCCTTGGTAGACGAGATGTTATACTTTGGTAACTCGATACAGTTGGATCTTCTACTGGAGGGTGCCATTAACATGTGTGTCCATGATTAGATCAGTGGTTTCTTGTTCCATGTAGTCAATATTAATATATGTAGGTGTCAATTGTTCTACCACCTCCTAGGTGTCAAACAATGGTGCAAAATATGGTCGAAGGAGCTCCACGTTGAATGTTGGGTGAAGGCCAAGGAATGGAGGAATGATTAATTTGAAGGTATTTTCATAAAATATCTCGGTGACAGTGTAGGATGAAGCTTATGATGGGGTCATGTGAGCCTCTCTTTCTGCAAATTCAACCAATTATTTTCTCCCACCTGAAACTTGTGTGAGACCAATGTTGGTCATGTTGTTTCTTGTACTTAATATTTTCCTTTTACAAAATGTCATAGAACTATTGGAAGATGTGTTGGATTCATTAAAACAATCTGGTGGCCTTATCAGCCTTAGCCTGAGCATGGGAAGTTTCCTCCTACGTGGATGCAAGGGGCAGAGCTACATCAATTGGGGCCAGTGATTGGAAACCTAGGCACACCTGAAAAGGCCTGTGACCAATAGAGCTATGAAGAACTCTATTATAGCTATGGTAAACATAAGGAAGGATCTCATTCCATGTGTGGGGATTTTTAGAATTATACATTATCAGAATATGCACAATCATCTGGTTGACTACCTAGGTTTTTCCATTGGTCTGAGGGTGGAAGGAAGTCGATTTGGTGAGCTTGGTATCCATCAATGACCATAGTATAGACCAGAAAGTGCTCAAGAACATGTTGTCCTAATCTAAACTGATAGTCTATGGAAACCCAAAATGAACGCAAACATTCTTGAAGAAGAGCTTAGTTGTGGCTTCGGAAGAGATGCTCTTCTTGCAAGCTATAAGAATGACCATCTTAGAGAAGCAATCCACGACCACAAACCCATAGTCATTAACATTCTTAGTTGAAGGTATTCCTAACATGTAATCCATGGAGATTGATTCCCATGGCCCATTCAGAGTGGAAAGGGGGGTGTACAATCCCTACTTTTTGATGGCTAGTTTCACGATAGCACAGATAGTGCAGGATCTAATATATCGACCGACATATTTTCATATTTTGGGCCAATAAAATTACTTCTACAATACTTTTAGTTTCTTCTCAGTGCCAAAGTTCCCTTCCAACCTACTGTAATGCACTTCCCAAATCATCTTTGCATGCTCTCTTGAAGGAACACATAGATGGCTCAAGTGGCATAGCAATCCTTCCTGAAGATCAAAGTCTGCCAGTGTTGTACCTGAACACAATGATTTATAGATGGGAGCAAAATTAGGATCACTATCATATAGCTGAGGCAATCTAGAGGTCTCGTGGTCACAAGAGTTGAGTACCATGGTTAATGACGCTATTCGAGGTTGACTGAGGTAATCGATGACTCAATTGGTGTTTTCCTTTTTATATTTAATGTTTAGGTGGAATCGCTGTAAGTAAGTGGACCACTTTTGGAAGCATTAATTCTATACTTTCCTTGGGTTTGCATGAAATGCAAGGGATTTTGATTAGTGTGGATGATTGTGTAGTTTTAAGGGATGTATTGCTTCCATTGGCAGAAGGCTTGGACAATGGAGTACATTTCCTTGGACTAGGTGGGGTACTTGTGGACTATATTTAAAAGTGTCTCAATGTGATATTCCATTGGATGGCTATGCTTAGTGGGACCGCACCAACGATGTAGTCCGAAGCATCTGTCTTGATATGAAAGGGTTGTTTCAGATCTGGTAAGGTAAGGATGGGTGTCAAACATAATCACTTCTCCAACTCCTCAAATGTGTGTTGGTGTGGCTTGGACTAGATTAACTTGGAATTAGATCCACCTTTGGTCATCTGGATAAGGGATTAAGAAATATTAGAGAATCCCAACACAAATATGCAATAGAATTTTGCAACGCATAGTAAGTTGTGAAGCTCTGTAAGAGTCGTCCAATTGCGGATGGATTGGATCTTGGACAAATCTACATGAACACCATGTTGTCCATGATGTATCCCAGATACTCAACCCTTTCCATGCCAAATGAGCATTTCTTTAGATATGCACATAACTTGTACAGTTGCAAGGTATCGAGGACTTGGTGGATATGCTGCAAATGCTCTACCCATTTTCTGCTGTAGATGAGGATATCATCTAGATATATGACCATAAAGGAATTGGTGAATGGCCATAGAATGTAATACATCATCCTCATGAAGGTTGTTGGATCATTATTCAATCCAAAAGGCATGACCAACCACTCAAAAAGGTCTTCTTAATATTTGAAGGAAGTCTTCTAGACATCGATTTGCTTAATTAGCACTTGATTATAGGCAGAATTCTAGTTAATCTTGCTAAAATACTTGACCTGTTGAGCTGGTTGAGAAGGTCTTTGATCTGGGGAATGGGATACTGATTCCATATCGTGATCTTGTTTATAGCTTGATAGTCAATACAGAGTCACCATGTCCCATCTTTCTTTTGTACCAACACAATTAGGCTCCCACATGTTGAGGAGCTGGGTCAAATATGCCCCTTTTGGATTAAATATTGAATATGGCATTTGATTTCTTCATTCTCCATGAGGAAAGGCTTGTATACTATCCCATTAGGTAAAGGTGCACCAGGGATAAAATCAATGGAATGCTTGACAAAGCAATGGACTGGAACCCTAACATGTGTGGTAAAGATGTCTTTGTATGATTCCATGATCTTTTCCACCCATTTATGCTTTGTAAGGGTTTGTCCGTGGAGGTGGTGGATGTTGATGTGATCTTTCATTAACCCTTAGAATGAACCATGAAGAGTACACATTTACCTATATAGGAGATTAGCTTCTTGCACTTCTTTGATATGATGAGAGACACTGCAGTAGCAAGAAGTGCCTTTGGTATCATGTAGAGTTTCTTTCCTAAAGTAATAATGACACTATGAGGTATAGAATCATACACAACATGACATTTCCACATATATGATTGTCCTAAAATAACATCAAAAACTTGAAGAGGGATAATATCACACATTACCTCATCTTTGAAGGGCTTGATGCTTTATGAGAGGTGGCATTGTTGACTGACGTGGATGTCTTGTCACTGGATCATACAACCAATGTTGTAGAGTTGGGGATGTGGAACTGTCGGAAGCTTCAATATTTTAACAAGATCGACCGATATGAGGTTCTCATGACTACCAATACCAACAATTAAATGTAGTAGAGTCCCTTGCACTCATAGTTGCGAATGGAGGAGGTGCTCCCCTTCCTTTGTTTCCTCTTACTCTTATAGTTTGATCTTTGTAGTTGCTGTTAGAGCCTGTTTTTTGTTTTTCAATTTTAATGCATTTGTTTATGTTTTGAAACTTGGTTTTGTTCATTTCTCCTAGAAAGTTTTGTTTCTTAGGATAGTTTGAATCTTTTTTCTTTAATTTTTCATGTTTATATGATTTCTTAGTTTTATTTTTTGAAATTCACAGTTAGGGGGCTTATAGAATGTTTATATGAATTAAAAAGGTCCTATAAATATCGTAAATTTTTTGATCTAGATCATTTTACCTAAGTTAAATCATTGCTAGTTGTTATATTTTTGAAAATCATTAAATCAAACTTTCTTGTAGCGCAAGCCTGAAAAAATTACACATATGTGCTACAAGAAAACCGTGCAGTTCGAAAATCATCATTTTCGTTCAAATTTTAAAAAAATTCTCACACATGAGAGGTCATTCATGCTTGGTTGATGGATTTGATGCGTGTCTCCTCTAGAATGATCATTTTGACAGGTGTGAATACGTCAAGCAAATCATCATGAGGGCGAGTTGTGGTGGTCTATTGCAGAGTGATGGAATAATGATGGTTAAACACAATGAGACAAATGTGCCTTGAATTTCGTATCCCATGAAGTGCATGAAGATCATATGAGTTCGTGGTGAATTATTAGCAGTGCGTAATCAAATACTGAAACAAATCGGAAATTTAGGGATTTTGAAGGGCGATCGTTTGGAGTTATCGTAGTGGTCAAAGAAGATTAAGGAATGGAATTGGACACCTGATAGTCAAGAAAACACGATTCTAGCACCTGGATTCATCACTTTGACAGGTAGGCTGTTAATTGATATCAAAGTCCATGTATTTGGGTTTTTACTAAGAAAGGATTAATGATGGAATTAAATGAAGATTATTAGTATGTAAACCTAATTCATACTTAATATCGAATTCTATGTCAATGGAATTAAGGCATTTAGCAGTTTAAGTGAGAGAGTTCAGTTTAGGGTTTTTGGTTTCCCAATATAGCATTGTCTATCAGATTGTCAAGACTTGAATAGATTTAGAGTTTGTTTTACTGAAAGAAGTAATTTGACAGTCATTCAAAATGAAAAGAAGTGGTAAAACCAATAGAGTTGAACCTTCAGACATGAGCTGGGTTCAAAATTTTCCAGACTGTGCAAAACTGTTTTCAGAGGCAGGGTGGTTAGTTTTTTTTGAAAGAATTGAGGGATATCATTCAGAAGTCTCTTATAAATTTGCTCAGTGTTTGGATAAGGATATGGTGAATTTTGATACTTTGAAGTTTAAGTTGACCAGGGAATTGTTAGCAGAAGCTACAGGGATTTTAGATGAGGGTGAATACTGGTTTTAAAAGGTTCCTTTCACCTTTGAAGCTCATAAATACTTACTTCCGGATGTAGTAGAAGATTGGGGAAAGGGAGTACCTATTTAGAAATTTAAACCAGAATGGATAGAGCCTATCAAATTTTACAAAGTTATATCACTTGTGAAGGGAGATTTGATTTTTTTTTTAAGTATCATTTTAGATTCTTGCAACATCTTAGCCATGAAGCCAAAATGAATCTCCCATTCTTCTTCTTGAAAAATTTATAGAAGATGTCTAGAAGGGTGAAGGAACATCAGGATCACACCAAACAATTTGTGTTTCATCATGGGATTATAAAACTAATTATAAGTATTGTACTTCAAAAAAGGGAGAAAACATGGGAATATTTCCTATTTTGGTCTAGTTTTCAAACAGAGAAGGAAGAGCAGTCTCAGAAGAGACAGTTAAATAAAGGTCAGAATTTGGTCAAGAAGCTTAAAAAGAAAGTCACAGTCAAGAATGAAGAAGGTAGTGAACTAGAAAAATATTTGAACCAAGAAGCTAAAAACATTGAAATTGAACAGCAAATCAATATTGAAGAAAACAAAGTTTCAAAGTCAGAAGTGAAGGAAATTGAGCCTGTAGGAGATGCTTTTCCTATAAAATTGAATCAAGGTGTAAAGGAAGATGTAAAAGAGCAAGAACATGTTCCTATTATAATACTCTCTGAAGAAGAGGAAAGGCCATTATCTGATGAAGCTAGGGTTCATACCAAAGGGATGAGACAGTGTCACGAGGAAGGAAAAAGGAAAGTTGTCCAATTAGCTTCTATTAAACATGAAGGGAAGGTTTTAAAAATGTTAGGTGAAGTTGGAACAGCTTGGAGGCCCAAGACTAGGCCAAAGAACAAACTCAGATTAAATATGAAGAAGCTGTTAAACCCTAAACTAGCTGAAAAGAAGATTACAGAAATTGAAGACTCTTCATCTCAGGAAGAGCTAGAAGACTATGAAGGTCAAAATAAAGAAGTTATGAAGGGTAAAAAGTAAATAATTTCACAAAATAAACCAGTTTTTACTGAAACCAAGATCTCAGAAATATTCATGGAGGTTCAAAAGAAGATGATTCTAGAACAACATCAAAATGATTTATAGAGCCCTTGTACAGATAAAGGAGAGGTTGCTGAGAAATCAGCTCAGTGCAGTATTAAAGATGAAGAGTATTCAGAAATCCCTGTGACCTTGACAGAGCATATGGAAGAAGATGAAGAAATTTTTAGGAAGCTGAAAATCCCTTGGATGCCTGAAGGAATGCAGCCAGTATTAGAAGGAAAATGTATTGATTCCAAAAATGAAAATTTGCAGAGGAGTATCAAGCAGTACAAACATCAAATTGAGTACCTACATGAGACCAATGAAGGATTAGTGACTGCAAATAGAAGACTGAGAGAAGATTTGGAAGAACTAAACAGTCATTATCAGGAACTAATTTTAGTTTCTAAAGAGGCTTTAAAAAGAAAGAGACAGACAGAGAGCCTGTTTACATAACTAAAACAAACTATTGAAGAGCTGACACAAAAGAATGAGGAGCTGAAAAAAAGAGTGGAAGATTTGGAAGCAGATCACCAGAAAGCCAGAAGAAAGACCCAGGATTTAGAAGGAATTACTATTTTAGTAGAGGCAACAAAAGACTTGTAAAAGTACTTTAAGAAAAGCAGTTATTAGTTAGTTTTTAAAAGTTATTTCATTTTTGTATAATGATGGTTTTATTGAGAAATTCAATAGATGACCTAAAGGTAGTTTGTTCAGTTATATAACTATTTTTGAAAAGACAGGATAAATGTAAGTTTAGGAAAGGACTAAGGGTTCGATTTTTGTTACAAGGGGAGGCTATCAAGCTGTGGTTTATGAGCTAAGTGTAAAAACTGTTATGTTTTTTTGATGACTGAATTATGAAATATATGCAACTATAAGCCCTTTTTAGACTATTGACTGGTTTCATTTCTGATTTGTGTTACTCACTCAGTTGATATACTCATTTCTTGTTTTAGGTTATTATGCATGAAATGCTTGTTGACTGTGGGTGGAATTCAGTGCTGTGATCATTGTGTTTGGTTTATAGTTTATATGTTATGCATTTCAGTTCTTCAAATGTTCATAATTTAGTGTTTGCTTTAGTTTCATGAAGTTTCTATCCTCTTGTCTACAAACTGTACAACCAAAACCCTAGAAAGACCTATTTTACTTAATTGTGTTTATTGAGATTGTGTTGGCTTGTTCTTTTGTCGTCTGAGAACAATTTCTGGCACTAACATTTGCGATGGTGGCACTAGGTTCCACGTCAATGATATTATTTCCCCTTTATTTCTCTGCATCAGTCTCTAAGTCAGATTCCAAATTTGGGTATTTTGTCTTCGCTAACAATTATTGTTCTAAGTGCTATTCATCAGTGTTGTGCCAGGGGATTTTGTGGAAATTGCACAACTTGCTAGTGTCCTTCTTGGATTTCCAATTATCCTTATTTTCTCACGGCTTGGACTAGTGGTCAATACCTTGACCGTCCTTTCTCTGTCCTCAGGGTTTTGAATTAGGGAAACTTTTTCTTGGCGTTTGCTGCTGATTTGTAGACCCAAA